>PVKN010000083.1:0-118452 GCA_004027915.1 Capromys pilorides | reverse complement strand
ACCCAGTACTTTGCACTTGCTAGGCAAGCATTTATCCTATTGAGCTGTCTTCCCAGCCCTTATAATTGTTTCTCTTTACAATTAGTTTTGGACAATTTCATTTTTGTGTATCTTGGTATGATTTTATTCATTTCTTGTGCAAAAGGTTCTCTCTTTTTTTTTTTTTTTGGAAACGTGCTATAATTTCAGCTAAATTCAGAAATTTCAAATCTTAAAAAAACTTTCAGAAAAATTACAATTGGGTTTTCTCTTAAAAAATAGTTTTGGAATTCAACTAAATTAAGAAACAAAGGTTTGTACATGTGTATGGTAACCCATTATTGTTAATCTCGTGGTATCTTTAAGTGTATCCATTATTCTAAGTGTGCAGGTCTTCTAAAATATTTAACAACGATTGATTATGGTGCTAAGACTTTCTTTCAAATTCCTAGCTAAAAAAGGGCGGGGTGGGGGACAGAGAAGGATAATTAGTTCAGTGAAAAATTCTTATGTATAGGGCTGGTGAGATGGTTCAGTGGTCCAAAGCACGTGCGTGGGAAACTTTAGGCTCACCCCAGGGACTGCGGCTCCATCCCAGGCACCACATGCTGGGCCACGCCCCCCCCACCCCCCCAGGGAAGGCTGAGCGGGCCATAACACAAACAAATACATGGAGGTTGAAGAAAACAAACTTCAAAAAAAAAATTCTTATGTATTACAGGAGATTGGCTAAGAGGGTTATGTTATGTCAAGATGAAAATGTAAGTATGTCACAAAATGTCATAGGATTATCTTGCTAAAATGTTGTATATAGTTTGATTTCTAAATTTGTGTAAAAATGAAAAGAAGAGAGAGAAAAGCCTGCTAAGTACAGCAGACCTATGGATGTTTTCAGTTCAGCCAGTGAGGTGTTGTAATGAACATATTTTCAAGTTTCGCTACTGGGACATGCCGACATTGGCTCGTGTTATTTGTGTTTTTCACAGTATCTTCTAGCATCTCAGCCGCTCCAGCTCCCAGCACTCAGGTGCGCCCTGGAGTTCTATAAGAGTTCACCCCTGCCAGGATCCTTGCTATTTTGGGACCTAGTTCTAGCACTGGATCACTCAGGCATAGGTGAGCATTTTGCTACGTTTTGACCAGCCAACTATGTACTCACGTTGCTGTTGTCTTTGTCATCTGAATCAAGGCCTTGGTTCCCTGTGTTCCCATCAGTCACTCCTTGTTCCATTTCACCATCACAAGGCCTTTGGCTCCAAGGTCAAGGTCACCGTTATCATCATCAGTCCTTGATTCATCTGTAACTCACTTTCAACCTTCCCAAAAACTTGCAAATCTGCTTTTTCACGTGATATTGTATTGAACTGGGCTAACTCTTCAAGAAAACAGTTCGTGATTTTGTTGTTGTTGTTGTTTTGTTTTGGCTTTTTGTTTTTGCAGGCTCAGGGAACAACATTCAGAACCTTGAACTCGTCAGACAGGTGCTGCACCCCTTGGTTAAACCTCCAGCCGCAGGAGACTTGACGGTGCTATGGCGGCGACAGGCAAAGAGGGGAGGGCGCCGGAAGCGGCTCCAGAGGAGCCGACGTACTAAAGAGCAGCTGAAACAGCTTCCTACTCATGACTATCAGAACGGAGAACGATATGATGTCTGTGCCATCTGCCCGGATGAGGACGGGGACAAGCTTCGGACCACAGCCGCTGGGTGGACCCCTGGCTCGCTCAGACTCGGGAGACTCGCCCCATCTGCAAGCAGCCTGTTCGCCGTGGTCCTGGGGACGAAGAAGACACTCAGGGGCAAGAGCGTGATAAGGAAGGGGAGCCGAGGGGCCATCTGGCCTCAGCACGGACCCCACTCCTGGGCTCCAGTCCCAGGCTCCCTACCTCCTTTGGCTCCTCAGCCTCAGCCCCGCTTATTTTTCCTCGGCCCTCAACAGAACCCCCACCCTCTCCTTCCTCCCCTTCCTCTTTCCCAGCCATCCCAGTTTAAGGCTCCCACATCCTGCACCTCTGGTAAGCTGTGGACACAGGCCTGTCTCCCTCAAAGCTTCTCATTTGAGGGATAGAGGGGAGATGTCTATCCCAGATTTCTCCCTTACCCGCCCCTTCCTTTTGAAGGAGTTGGGAGAAGAGACAAAGGAGTGATCATTTCTTGGCTTAATAAATTGTTTTTGTGGACAGAAATGAAGAAATAAATAAATTTCCAGCCCCAGAAGACAGTTTTTATTTATTTATATTTTTTATTTTTTAATTACTTTTTAAAATGTATTTGGTATAGGGTCTCACTACATAGCTCGGGCTCATCGTGTTCCTCCTCTTTCAGCCTTCCAGCACTGGCATTACAGAAGTATACCACCACGCCCAGTCTCAATGGCTGGCTCAGTGTGCCCAGGGATGGAGCACAGAAAAAATGACAAGTGATACAGAATTTCACTTAACAAAGTAATATGAGGGCCAGCAAGATAGCTCAGTGGTCTAAAGTGCCTGCTTAGGCAAGCTTAGGCAACCACAGGGACCACAGTTTAATCCCACAAACCACGTGCTGTGCCAGCACCACTCCCAGGACAGGCTGAGCTGGCCATAACATACATATATACATACATACATACATACATACATACATACAGCTTTAAAAAAGTAATATGAATTTCCTGCTGTTTTGGTTACTTTTTACTTGTTGCTGGGAGAAATACCCGACACTCAAAATGAAGGAAGGAAAGGTTTATTTAGCTCACAGTTAGTGGAGGTTTCAGTCCATATTAGGCTGGCCTAAGGCTGAGTGGAACAGGGCAGAGGGCATCCAGTTCATGGCGGCGGAACAACCAGGAGAGCAGAGAGCAACAACTACCTTCTGTCTCTCTATCTCTCTTTGTATTACATTCAGGCTCTCTGCCTCAGCCTATTCACCTTAGGCCACACCCATAATCCCAGCTGCACTCAGACCGATAACCTCATTAGTACTAAAACACATAATCCCAGTGGATCAAGAGTCAAGTAATCCCAGCAGTACTCAGACCCATAGTCCCATCAGTACTAAAACACGTAATCCCAGCGGATCATGACTCAAGTCTCAAACTCCAGAAGTCCCCGCCCCATGATTGCATGAGGCTTTGGGGGGACAATTAGGCATAAACCATAACACCCATTTTTTGTTTATTTGTTTCTTTTTTTGTGGGACTGTGGTTCAAACTCATGACCTTGCACTTGCCAGGCAGGCATTTGTGCCACAGAGCTATCTCCTCAGTCCCCAGTATTTGTTGTAATATATAGTGTTGTATTCCAACCAGTTATTCGTATTACTAGACATACGCATGTAAAATTATAAGAAAGAAAAACAGAAAGAAATATATAAGAAATTATACATTTTTTAAAAAGTACAAATCATTGAAAAAGGAGAAAAATCAAGTACTATCTGCTCCTTTCCACAGACCAGCAGATATGCACAGTGCAGTTATCCAAACCATCTGCTTACATACATAAATAAATCTCTTTCTCTCACTCCCTCTCCTGTCCTTTTCCTCAACTCAGTAACTCTTTCCTTTTGAATAAGTTCATTTCCTTTCCCATTATCTATTTTTTTTTTTTTTTTGCAGGACCAGGATTCAAACTCATGACCTTGCACTTGCCAGGAAGACACTTGTGCCATGGAGCTATCTCCCCAGCCTCAAGGCTTAATTTTTTAAAAAATTGTTTATATGTTGTAGATAGAAGTTCTTCAGTGGAGGGACAGTTGGCTATAATTTTTTTCCACTTTGTGGGTTTTCTTTTTACTCTGCTATAGATTTTCTTTGAAGCTCAGAAACTTTTCAAAAGGATGAGATTCAAATTGTTGATCCTTTGAAGTTTTTTGTGTGCAGTGTTGTTTTTGTTCATGAATTCTCTACTTACCTCTATGTTTTTAAAATTTCTACCTACATTTTCCTCCAGAAGATTTAGTGTTTCTGTTTTAATATTTAAATGTTTGATCCATTTTGACTGTAGCTTTGTGCATGGAGATAGGCATGGGTCTAGTTTTAGCCTTTGGTATGTGGGAAACCAGTTTTTCCAGCACCATTTATTAAAGAGGCTCTCTTTCTTCCAGTGAGCATGTTTGGCCCCTTTATCAAAGATAAAGTGGCTGAGTGTGCTTATAGTTGCATCTGCATCTTCTAATCTGTTCCAATGTTTGATCCGCAGATCTGTCTCTATGCCTGTACCTTGCTGGTTTTATCATAGTAGTTTTATAGTATAGTTTCAGGTCGGGGATTGTGATACCTTCTTTCTTTCCTTTGTTTCTTCAATAGATTTATTGCGATATGGCAGTGTGAAGTTCTATATGTCTTACTTATCTGTATGTCAGTTTCTTTTGTCATGTTTGGACGTTTTAGGCTAGCACTTCTGCAAATAGTCTTTTTATGCCATTTGTGCTGTCTCCTGCTGCTTCATTAACACCTGTTATACTCGTTTTCTTTTCATCATATTATAGCTGCTGACTTGTTATTTCTTGGTTCCTTGTTAGTTTAAAGAGACCTTTCCTTTCACGTTCATTAGCTGCGACACCATCTCTGAGATCTGAAAGTCCGTCTTCAGCTTCACTCAAGCAGTTTTGCCAGTCTTTAGTGGAATTCTTCATTTCCTGGATATCTACTTGACTCTGTTTCATGCATTCTAATTCTTTCATGTATTGTTCATCCAGTGTTTCCATCGTTTTTCTATTCTTCTCTATTTTTCTATCTATGTCTTCTTTAGTTGTGCTGAGCAATTCTTTCACAGTTGCACTGGGCCCACCGATCACAGCTCTCCTGCATCCTGCAAGCCGCTCAGAGTCCTTCTAAGTTCTTAAAAGTTTGCACCGGCACCAGCAGAAGCATGTAGAGAAGTTTAACAAGGAACAATACATGAGTAAGACTCATCAGTTGTTATTTTGGAGCTCATATACACCTTGCCATAATCTGCCATAGTGAGTGCAGACACCAATGGGTTTCTCTTTTCCTCAGATACAGTTTCAGTGAGGCACACTCAGCTTCTGTTAAGGTAAAGCACATAGTTATATTACAAAAGTTTGGTATGGACATCTTTACAGACCCATGATCACACACACACACACACACACACACACACACATACGAGGCAGGACAGTTGCAGTGAGTTCAAGGCCAGCCTGGGCTATACAATGAGTTCAAAGCCAACCAACCTTGTACTTCATAGCAAGATTCTGACTCAAAATATCATACATACACATATGAACTGGGATGTAGCTCAGCAGTAGAGCACCCCTGGGTTCAATGTCTGGTACTAGAAAAAAAGGGGGCGGTAGACACAGGTCATTAGAATGACCTTAGACATCCTTGCTCAGAGTCTGGCACAGCACTGAACTGAACTGTGATAGATGACTGAGTCATGATAGTCTAGATTTCTCTGTGTGGTAAGGAAAGAATTGCTAAGCGTATGGTCTGTAGTGAGAAGTAAGTAGCTATACTTACTGATGATCATAGGGAAGGCAGCAGGAAGAAGGGAAAGAAAATGGGTCAAAAAGGGTGTGGTAACTTAGGCTTTAAGAATTTAAAGCCCAGGCACCTCGACTTTTGGTGCCTCCTACTGAGTTTCTCACTAGTGTCAGTACCGACACCTCTGACTTGATGATCTCTAAGGCTTTTATTATTATTATTTAAAACTTTATTAAAAAAAAAAACTTTATTTATGAAAATGGCTGGCTCAGCCTGCCCTAGGAGTGGGGCTGGCACAGCATGTGGTGCTGGGGATCGAACTGTGGTCCCTGTGGTTGCCTAAGCTTGCCTAAGCAAGCACTCTAGACCACTGAACTATCTTGCCAGCAGGATAATAAAATAATAAGTTATTTTATTCTTTCTTTCTTCTTTTTTTCCAGTACTGGGGATTGAACTCAGGACCTTGCACTTGCCAGGCAAGTGCTTATTCTACTGAGCTACCTCCCCAGCCCTGTTCCTCTTTTAAGAAAGCAGAAGCATGGGTGACCATTATGGTTTACAGAAAAATGTAGGGAAGGGAGTGAATCAATTAGCTTCTTTGTTTCTAACTGCACTATTCCCTCTCAGACCCCTAGTGCCAGAAAATCTTTGAGGGCGCTGAAGGAGGAAGTTTTGTCTTCTATGGCTACTTCTGTCTGAATAGGGGTGTTAGCCCCACCTATGTGGAGACCAAGAAGGTTGTGCCCCGACTGATCTAGGAATTTAAGGAAGCTGATCTAGGAGTTTCAGGAAGCCTTTCCTCTCAAGACTTCTTGATGATATGTTAACATGGAAACAGGTTTTGATCTTGAGATATGGTCATTTTCAGTAGTTTGACACCTGTTAAACAGACACAAATTTCAGTTAGAGATTAAATATGTAACATCTAGGGACTGGAAGATAGCTCTGTCTGCCTGGTAAGTGCAAGGTTGTGAGTTCAAAACCTGGTCCTGCAAAACAAAAGTCAGAGGAAAAAAATATGTAAGATCTAAACAGTAATGGGATGAATATTAATGAGGGCCATGTCTAGGTCAGAAACTGAGACCTCCAGTTCTAGATATTTGGCAAGGACATTTATGACTTAAAATTTTTTAATGGATCTTGGAAGCATGATTAGCCAGTCTTTGTGTCATGTCTCTTATTAGTTTAGCCCTATTGACAAAGGAAGTACGGTGTTTCCTTAGGCACAAGCATAGGCCCTTTGTTTTAGCTGTTAGGGGATCTAGTCCTCTCTGATACTGCGTAGCTACTGCTACCAGTGGGTCTACCTGGCCCTGAAGGAAGGCAATATTTTGGATAAGTTTGTCTGGGTTGTCTGTTTTGTTTTGAGGTGGTTGTTGATGATAGGAGAAAGATGTGATTAGGTTTTTTTTTGTTGTTGTTGTTTTTTGTCTTTTTGAGACAGGGTCTCGCTGTGCAGTTCAGGCTGGCCTTGAGCTCACTTTTGTAGCCCAGGCTGGTCTTGAACTTGCACCAATCCTCCTGCCTCAGCCTCCCAAGTGCTGGGATTACAGGTGTGTGCCACCACGCCCGGCCTACTTACTTACTTTCTTTCTTTCTTTTTCTTCTTCTTTTTTTTTTTTTTTTTTTTTGCAGGACCAGGGCTTGAACTCAGGACCTTGCACTTGCCAGGCAAGTGCTTCCTCTACTGAGCTATCTCCCCAGCCCCACCAAGCCTGGCCTAGATGTGATTAGTTTTAAGGTTTTGTGTAGTCATCATTGTTTTTGTTTTTTTTGCAGTCCTGGGGATGGAATGCATGACTTTGTGCTTGCTGGCAGGCACGTATGCTGCTAAACTGTCTCCCTGGCCCTGTTACTGTTAATTATTCTTATTGGAGATAGTTTTTGAATGATTTAGGATGATGGCAAAAGAAACAGAAGACCTAAAAGGTGTTATAACTTGGAACAAAAACCTTAGCGTAATAGTATACATAATCGAGTTAGAGGGAATAAACTCTCATTTATTTGATTTATTAGAGGTCTATTTTATGCATTTGGCACAAGGTCTCACTATGCAGCTCGGACTCATAGTGGTCTTCTTGTTTTCAGCCTCCCCAGCTCTGGGATTACAGGGGTGTGCCACCGTACCCAGACTTGGTTGCTGGCTCAGTGTGCTGGGGGCGTGGTGTGGCATGCAGGACCAGGGATCAAACCCTGGTCCCTGAGCTTGCCAGTGCAGGTGCTTAGTCCACTGAGCTATCTCACCGGCCCTGTTGTTGTTTTAAAGAAGCTTGATGCTGGTTATCAGTTTATAAGTGTTTGTGGTCTTTTTTTTTTTTTTGTCTTTTGGTATCTTGGGTAGTTTTGAGTTTTATCCTGGAAATGTAAATCTATTTTTGTATCTTAATGGTAAAAGAAAATGTTAATAAGGTTGTGAAGAGGTCTTTTTACTTGGGTAATAATTGATCTTTGAGTCTACCCTCTTTTTAGATCTTGACTAGCACCTGGTCACCAGGGCAGAGTTTGGGCTAATGATTTTTTTCTTTTTTCTTTTTTGTACTAGAGATCCAACTCAGGACTTTACACTTGCCAGGCAGGTTCTTATGCCACTGAGCTATCTCCCTGGCCCTGGACTAACAGTTCTTGTTAGTGCCTGGGAGTGGAAGAATCTTGTTTGGAAAGTTTTTAAATGGATCACATGATGAAGGAGTTGGAAGGGATTAATGTCAGTGCATAGATTAGATGTTAAAAAGGAGCCTTTCATAAAATATATCGACTGGGCTGAGATTAAGTTTGGACTTTGGGTCTGCTTGAAATCTCACTAAGGCAACTGGCAGGAGATCTAGCCACTTGTGGGTTTTTGGACACAGCTTGGCTAAGTTCTGTTTGAGAGTTTGGCTTTTTCAACATTTACTCATAACTGGGGTCTATCTGCAGTGAAAAATAATGTTAATTTTTATTGCCTTGATAATTCCCGATATGATTTAGAATGTGAAAGAGGGTCTAGTATCACTCTGGTAACATCTAGGCAGTCTCAACCCAGAATTATTTTTGTAAGAAGGATTTTTTTTAAATCACTTCTATAGCCTGTTTTGGCTTAGTGGGAAAGGCCTTTATCTACCCAGTAAAAGTGTCAGTGTACACTAGGAGGTGTGTCTGTCCCTAATGTGTGCAGGCCTACAGGGGAAGCCGTTTGTCAGTCTTCTGTGGAGGAGGGCCCACACCTTTGTATTGGGTTAGGTAATGGGAAAGGACAAGTTTGTGGGTTATGGAGGCACAGATAGGATGTGCCTTATAGCTCTGAGTTACAATATTATGGATTTTAGGCCCTAAAAAAAGTTTATACATTATATGTGTTTTTGGACCAGGGATATAGCTCAGTGGCACAGGGCCTGCCTGGCAAGTGCAAGGTTCTAAGTTCAGTTCTCAGTTACCACCACCCCCCCCCCGCCCCTACACACACACATAAAAGGAAAGCACATGTTGACACTGATTTGGACTTCATTAAGACTGCCTATAAAGATCTACATGCGTTTCATCCTGGGGCTTAATGATTTTCTGTTGTACTTGTTGACACAAAAACTGTCAGAGTCTTATACGTCACCACTGACCTTTTTCAGTTTTTTCCTGATCATGAATTATTTGAACCTCTTTTGTAGAATATCTTGGTTGTAAGTTAAGATGTTGGAATCAGATTATGGGTAGAGTTGTTGATGGGCTGGAACTGCTTTGAAGGGTGGCCAGCTCAGCAGAGGAATCCGCCTTACAGTGATCCTGGGAGATCGCGTCTGCAGAAGCTCCATATCCCTTGTAGTGAGGAACTGTTACCTCCTGTGAGAGATTTACTTCTTTTGAGGAGGCCAAAGATCTCTGGTCTATGTTTTATTGGAGACTGGTAACTGGTCAAGTCTTTTTCTTTCAAATGGCTACATGTACATGGAGACCAGAAAAGTATATCTGGAGTCCGTATATATACTAACCCTGGGCAAGCTGCAGGACCCAGGTGAACCAATAAATTTCGCCTTCTGGACAGAAGTCCTGTGCGTAGTGCTAACCATGGTGTAACCTATCTCTTAATGTCATCTTTTACGACCCTGTTGTCGTTGGTGGACCATGGGTCAGCTGGCCCCATTAGTGGCTGGTCCTCAGCTCATGAAAGCTGGCACAATTGCGGCAGTGGTTTGTTTATAATTATGTTTTATGTCAGTTGGTCAGGAGGAGTGTGGCTGGTTTTAGAATGGTGTAAGACTAAAGAGAAAAATCTAGACTCTTAATAAGAATGGTCTGATAGTTAATGAGGCTTCCCCAGTCATCTAGTGTCTCTTGAATTCTAGGGGAGTTAATGTGATGTGGAGTTAGAAGAGTTTTTGTCTTAAAGTTATCTTTTTTTTTTTTTTTTTTTGGTGAGACCAGGGATTGAACTCAGGACCCTGCATTTGCCAGATAAGGGCTTATTCCACTGAGCTATCTCCCTGGCCCCTCTTAAAGTTATCTTAAAAGCTTTGTGAGGGCCAGCCAGATAGCTCAGCAGACTAACACGCCTGCTTACAGCACAGCAGCCAGGATTTGATCCCCTGGCCTGCTGTGCTGGTCCTGCCCCCCGGGGTGTGCTGAGATGGCAATTGAGACTGGGCATGGTGGTGCATACCTGTAATCCCAGCGCTTGGGAGGCTATAAACAGGAGAATTACTATGAGTCTAATCTACATGGCTAGAACCTGTCCTAAATACATTAAAAAAAAAAAAAAAGCTTTGTGGACTAAGAGCGCTGTAGCAGCTATTGCTTGAAAGGTGCTAGGCCGGCCCTGTGATATTCATCTTGTTCTTTGGAAAAATAAATCACTGGCTGGAGTTTCTTTGGCCTGGAATTTGAGTTAGTGTTCTTATGGCTACTCTCTGCTTATCTGTCACAAATAGCAAAAATGATGCACAGTAGTTAGGTCTGGTATTCCTGATGCTGGAGCCTGCTTTAAGGCTTGAAGAGCCCCTTGAGCAGCTGTTGTCTATTTTAGGGGCTTGGTTTTTGCTCTTTGAGTTGTCTCATATTGCACCAGCAAGCAGAAGCACCTAAACAACACCCAGAATTTAGAGGCAGCTTTATTTCATATCAATGGGCACTGATGGGGATTGTTCCCAAAATATCAGGCCCTGATCTCTGATGGTCTAGGGCTTATATGGGATAAGCAAGCAGGAAGTACAGAGGCAGAATGGCTTGTCAATGGGGCTGAGGGAGTGTAGTTCAGTGGCACAGTGCCTGCCTAGCAAGTGCAAATTCATGAGTTCAATTCCCAGTACCAGCTCTCTCCAAAAGAATAACTTGTCAACTAGTTGTAAAAAATGTATTTGGTTCAGGGTCTCACTTCCCAGGAAGCTCAGACTCATAGTGATCCTCTGTTTTCAGCTTCCCCCCCAGTGCTGGGATTGTAGGCATATGCCACCATGCCCAGCTTTGGGGAGCTGATTCAGCATACCCAAGGGCCCAGCTGGCATGGCATATGGTGCCAAGGATCAAACCCCAGTCCCTGTGCTTGCCTAAGCAGATGCTTATGCCACTGAGCTATCTCCTGAGATCTTTTTTTTTTTTTTTTTTGTGATACCAAGGATTGAACTTAGAACCTTGCACTTGCCAGGCAAGTACTTATTCCACTGAGCTATCTCTCTGGTCCTATCTCCTTGGCCCTTTATGGTGCTCTTATCAGGTAGCTCTTTAGGCTATAACTGAGGAGGTCATCTGTGTATTGTAATAGCTCCTCTTCTGAAATGTAGATCTCTCAGTTCATGAGCTACAGCTCTTGCAAACAGATGGGGACTAGCTCCATTGTCTCAAGGCAAGATAGTCTAAGCATACTGCTGTCAAGTTCTGTTTGGGCATCCTCTCATTTAAATGGAACAAATATTGGGAGCTAGGACTTACTGGGATAGAAAAGAAGGTGTCTTTGAGCTTAAGGACAGATGACCACTTAGTGTCACCTGGGGTCCACGTTAAAAGGGAATGTGGGTCTGTTATTAATGGGGGAACAGGTATCACTGCTTCATTGATAGCTCAGAGATCTTGCACTAGGCGAGGAGGTATTTTTGTGATGGATTGGTTACTGGTAAGGAGGATGTACTGTGAGGAGACTGCCTCAGCCTCCTGAGTGCTGGGATCACAGGCGAGCACCGCTCTGCCCAGCAGTGATAGGTGCTTTAGAAAACAGTTTGTGATTTCCTCAAAAAGTTAGCAGCTTGGGGCTGGGGAAATAGCTCAGTTGAATAAGCACTTGCCTGGCAAGCACAAGGGCCTGAGTTCAATGCCCGGTCCACCAAAAAAAAAAAAAAAAAAAAAAGTTAGCAGCTCCACTCACAAGTGTATTCCAAAGAGATGTGAAAGCAGGTCTACAGGCATAGTAATGCAATCAATAATTTCAGCTACTGAGGAGGCCGAGGGCAGGAGGCTCACATTTTCAAGGCCAGCCTGGGGAAACCTACTGAGGCTTTGACTAAAAATAAAAAATAAAGACGATGGCTGGGCACCGAGGCACACACCTATAATCCCAGCACATGAGAGACTCAGGCAGGAGGATCACTGCAAGTTCAAGGCCAACCTGGGATACACAGTGAGTAGAGGCCAGCCTGGACTATACTGTGAGACCAAACTACAACAAAAAAAGAAAAAAAAAAAGATCTGGGGATTATAGTTCAATGTTCTCTGGATTCAATCTCTGGGCATGGTTTGTTTGCTTGCTTACAGACCACGAATAGAAGGATTCCATTTATATGAAGTGTCTAGCTGGGCATAGTGGCACATACCTATAATCCCAGTACTCAGGAGGCTGAGGCAGGAGGATCACATGGAGTTTGAAGCCAGCCTGGGCTACATAGCAATGTCTCAAAAAACCCCAAAAAGAAATGCCCTTGTCTCAGCCATGCTCTTCTTCCTGAAACAAGGTACTTTCAGGAGGAGAGGTTTATTTTGCTTGTGGTTTTGGTTAGTGGTTGGTTGGTTCCAGGGCAGAAATGGCGACAGATGAAACTTCACAGGAAGAGGCGCTGGAGTCACGGGGGCCAAAAAGCAGAGAGCAGGATGAGGCTGGGGACAAGGACATGGTGACCACCTCTACTTCCAGTAGGCACTGCCAGCTTCTCGACAACCACCAGCTTAGCTCATCAATGAGCAACAGGCCCACAACCCCATTATCTTGAGGTTTGTTTATTTATTTATCTGTCCATTTTAGGGTCTTACTATGTAATCTAGGCTGGCTTTAAACTCATTATGGCCTCAAAATTTCAGTGATCCTCTTGCTTCAGCCTCCCCAGTGCTGGGATTACAGGTTGTAGTACCATGACTGGCTCCCATTCCCTTTTAAACACCTGAGACTCTTTGGGCCGCTTTGACCTACTTTAGCCACCCAGAACGGGCTAATCTGTGGGCAGGAAGCCCTTAGTGGTTACATGGTATGCGGTGAGGAGACAAGGAGTGAGGTCATTTTACCACAGATCACAGAAGAAAGGTTCCCCCCAGGGGCTTTGGTCCCCTCATTTAGATCCATTAGCTCATCAGGGAGAAGGGGCTGGGCCACCTGTTGTCCTTGCCTAGTTCAAATTCCCCTGGGATTATAGCAGAACTTTTCCAAAGTTCTTACCACCTCCTTGAACCTCTTGATGGTCCAACTTGCACTTAGAAAGCATTTCGGAAAACAGAAGTACTGAGTGTTGGGATGGCTGTCTTTTTTTTTTTTTTTCTTGGTCTTGCTATGCAGTTCAGGCTGGCCTTCAACTCACTCTGTAGCCCTGGCAGGCCTCAGACTCACTGCAGTCCTCCTGCCTCAGCCTCCCAACTATTGAGATTATATGCTTTGCACGACCACGCTTGGCAGTGTTACTTTAATTAGCTGTTCTGTTGAGGCATCAGACATAGGTCTTTAGGTGTTGTTGGCTGCTTGATTTCTTTTCTTTTCTTTCTTTCTTTCTTTCTTTCTTTCTTTCTTTCTTTCATTCAGTACTTGGGATCAAACTAGGACCTTGCACTTGCCAGGCAGGTGCTTTATGCCACTGAGCCACTTTCCTGGCCCTGGTTTCACTTTTTAAACTGACATGTATTTTATTTTTATTTACTTATTTATTTATTTTACCTTGAGTTCCCATCTCTCTCCCCCTGGAGCCAAGGAGGGCTGAACGCCCTCTCATTTGGCAACAGGTCTCTGGTTTTGCCTGCAGGCTCGCCCTGCCCCTGCCCACGACCTCCCGCATTTGCTTGGGCTACACAGGGGTTCTCTAGCTACAAAACTGCCTGGAGATAGCGCACTATTTGTGAGGGGAAGAAAGAAAAAGTTCCCTTCTCTTGCTCTCCACAAACCCCTATGCTCTAACAAGACCAGCTACTTAAAAAGAGAGAGAGAGGGAGAGAGAGAGAGAGAGAGAGAGAGAAACACACATGTTGGCAGCTGATGCCTCACAACATATAAAAGTCACTGTGACTAAGAAGACAGGAGGGCAACTGGCCAAGTGGCAGGGCGGTGTGCCACATGGCATACCCTGACTGAAATACACACTGAGGAAAAGCCATTTACAAAGTAGGGTATGGGGTGACCAGGTCAATTTAGTAAATACACAACCAACAAATATGTGGACAGCAAACCAGTACCTGTGAGGTGAACGTAAATGGCAAGAAAGAAAAACAAAAGTGTCATTCCCTTCCCACCCTCATGGCCAGAAAAGCTGCAAACGGCTTCCTGTCCACCTTGAAGACTGTCCCCTGTAGCGCTGATGACGCTTCAGGCAGAAGCGGTGTGCCCAGAGTGGCCTCCCCCGGCCCCCCAGGCCTGAGTTCATCCGTGCCTGACCACACCAGAGTGCTCTTTTCTGGCTGGCCACACCGAGTGTACTCTGCTCTGGCTGGCCAGCTGTGCCTGGGAACTTCTTTGGAAATGGGTCACCAAGCAGAGGTATTTCAGGTTCTTCTTGCCTTGAGCAAAAAGATAAACCAATAACAGTGCCAAAAAGTTTTTTTGAAAAGTGCAGGTTAAGTGCATGTGGAAGAAACAAGCTCCGCAGAACTAAGCTGAGCCAAACAAGGAAAAAAAAAAAAAAGAGCAAAAGCAAAAATAAAAGTGCGTGCAAATTCATGCACACTAGCAGCTTCTGTGCCGGCCGCTCCTCTACGCTGCTCACATCTCCTGGGAGCTTGGGAGAAGCTCTGCAGTTAGGAGTCCTCCAGTTGACCCGGGATCTTGTGATTCACCTGTCCTGTTCACTTCCCCAGCCAGGCTTGCCGTCCTGTCTCCTATATCATGATGTGAATGATGTCTTAGTAAAACTTTCATAAAATAAAAGGTGTGGTGGCAGAAACCTGCGATCCCAGTACTTCAGAGGCTGAGACAGGAAGGTCCTTGCGACTTCAAGGCCAGTCTAGGTCTGAGCTGTATAGTGAGTTCAAAGGCAGCCTGAACTGCATAGTAAGACCCTGTCTCAAAATACACACAAAAGAGGACTCAAGGAAAATCTAAAAAAAAAAACAAAACAAAAAAAGAAATAACAAACCCTATTAGCCTCATAACATGAAGTATGCCAAATTTGGCAGAATCATTTTGAGGTTAGAGCAAAGTTTAAAAATAGTAAAAAGTAAATACAAGTAGTAAATTGGGATTTAGACTCTCTGTTTTGGACAGGGTGGCAGAGAAGGTTGGGACAAAGCCTCAAGGTGGCATTGGACTCGCTGTGTAGTCCAACCTGGGCTTGAACCCTGCACTCCTCCTGCCTCAGTCTCTGGAGTGCTGGGATTGCAAGCAGGCACCCCCACACCCTGCTAGAGGCTCCTTTGGAGGAGTGTTCTCAGGGCTGTCCTCTCCCTCGCCCTCTCCACCCCTGCTGCTGGCCTGATCCCCTCAGCCTCCACCCAGGAGCTCCTTGCTGGTAGGGAGCTGGTATCCCACCTCCCTCCTGCTGGTAGGTCAGGACCTTCCAGCTGCATAGGGCTCCTGCCCCCTACATTCTGGGAGCCCCAGTTCCTAACCCTCTTACCCTCCACCTCAAATTTCCTTATCCTTGGTCCTGGCTGTCTCCCGCTAGCTGTTACGGACAAAAACAGTTGCAAAGCAGCTCACAGAAGGACTGGCATCTGGGTTGCTATTTATTTTTTAATGTTTGTCAGGGGCCAGGTGTGGTGGTGCATGGTTGTAATTCCAGCTTTCCTGAGGCAGGAGGATCACCACTAGTTTGAGTCCAGCCTGGGCTACACAGTGAGTTCAAAGCCAGCCTGAACTACATAGCTAGGCTCTGTCCAAATAAATAAATAAATAAATAAATAAATAAATAAATAATTAAATAATTAAATGAATAAATAAATAATGCTTGTGATGGTTGGGCTCAAACCCAGGACCTTGTGCATGCTAGGCATCAGTTGACTATTCTAGAACCCCCTGGAAAGGTCTATGGAGTGTGGCGATGCTTTGAAACCAGGCCAAGCATGTGAGGAGAAGGTAGGAAGCTGGCTATGTAAAGGACTGAGAAGGTTTGGCAGGATTAACTAAGTCTATCCTCACATTGTGTTTCTCAGTAGCCACTAATGTCGCCACCTTTGACAGGGAGTCAGGCACAGAAAGGTTAAGCAATGTGTGTAAGGATACCCAGTCCATCAATGGAAGTGTGGACTCTAGGCCAGTGCTGGGGATCAAATCCAGGGGCTCCTGAATGCTAGGCAAACTCTATCATGGAGCTACACTCCCAGCCCTTTGGGTTTTGAATTGGGGTCTTGCTGGTGCATTAAATCGCAGGCTCCAAAAGTTGCTATTCCTTTGCCTCAGCCTCCTGAATAGCTCAGATTACAACTGTGCACAATGCCACCCAGCTCCCATCTCTGGGAATGAAACCCAGAACCTTCTTACTGAGATAAATCCACAACCCATAATTTTTCTTTTTTTTTCTTTTTTTAAATTAGGCGTGGTGGCACATGCCTATAGTCCCAGCACTCTCAAGGCTGAGCAAAAGGGTCACTGAGAGTTCAAGGCCAGCCTGGCCTACATGGTGAGTTTGAGACCAGCTTGGACTACAGAGAGAGACCTTGTCTCAAAAAATTGTTTTAAAAATTATTTTTTAAAAAAGTTTGTGACAGGGTTTAAGTCACTAAGTTACCCCAGTTGGGCTCAAGTTTGTGATCCTCCAGCCTCCGCCTCCTAGAGTGCTGCAATTGTAGGTCAGTACCACCTGTGCTTTGAGCCCTTGTTCTTAAAGCATTGTATTCTGCTGCCTGAGCAGCCTAGCCCCGTGTTTATTGGTGGCTGTCAGAGGAATGACAGGCTGCTGTCTCCAACTGAAAGCACTGTGTGTTGGCCTCCTGTAGTTCTGACCGCTCTAGATGGAGGCCCAGCGATGCATGCAGTCACTGTCCATAGTTACTGCGGCCATTCAGAGGCAGAGCCGACCTTTGTAGCTTGTCCTGTCCAGGCTCAAATCCCCTCTCCTTCTACCACCTGGTCCTGCCTCTCTTGAGCCATCAGACTCAGGCTCCCACTTGTTTTAAAGGTTCCCTCTGAGCTGGGCATGGTGGTATACACCCGTAATCCCCGCTTGGAGGGAGGCTGAGGCAGGAGGATTGTCAAGTTCGGGTCTGATCTGGGCAGTTTTGTGGTCTCAAGAAATAAAAAAAGGCTGGGGGGAGGTGTAGCTCGGTGTGAAGGCCCAGAGTTCAGTCCCCAGTACTGCAGAATAAACAGACAAAAAGGTTCCCTCCGTGGGCAGGGGTTTGGAGGCCAAGGGCGCTCCAGCACATGCATGCTCACACACACAGGCACACTCTGGGCTTCCACGTTTATTTCTATAACTGCTCTGCTCTGTTCTTCCCTGGAATGCTTAAGGCTGCCTACTTAACCTCCTCCCTTCTCCTTTGCTACCCTCAAAGACCAGCAGTCTGTGGTCCAGGGCAAGAAAAAGATGCAAAGACGAGCTGCTTGATGGGTATTTTCAGGGCACTTTCAGGCCATGTGTTCACCTCCATTTTTTCTCTATAATTAACCACAGTGCCCAAAATCAGATGCAGCATCTTTCAAAGTGGCTTTTCCCATCTGATCCTCCTAAGAGCTTCTGATTTTGCTATCTTGCATCCTTTTTGGTAGTAGGCCCCATACCCTTGATGACCACTTGTCCCAACTTTTACTACAGGACGTTTCAATTGAGATTGATAAGAGCCCTTTCAGGTGGGGTCATATGATCCAGCTCAGCCAATCAGAGAAACCCATTTCCTTAACTCCTATGACTGGTTTAGAGTTGGGCATAAGCTAGATCAATGCAATTCACTCCTAGAGCTATTGGAGGTTCTGTTAGGTTTGAAGAACCAGTAGCCTGGAAGGTCTAGAGTGCATCTTTCCACTACAGAGAGAAAGCCTGACAGAGAAAGGTACCAACACAGAAGAGAGCAGAGAGGCATGAAGGTAGCCTTGAGTCCCCGGATCCGTCCAACCTGAGGCCACATCATAACCTCGGGCCTCTCGGTCTCCCGGTGGTCTACACAAGCAGTCAGAAGGCTTTCCAGCTCACAGGCTTTCATTTTGGCTTAACGCTATGTGTTGTGTTTCTGTTACTTGTACCCCTAAGGATTCTGACTCATTGTTTTCCTCTCCACTGGACAGTAGTCGCTCAAGGTCACCCAGACGTTGGGTGACAGCTAGGACTAACCACAGGCCGCCAAGGCTGGGAGCATCTGTCGTTCTGCAAGCAGAACCACGTGGTCTGCTCCTTACTGGGCCGTGTGGATGCAGGAGGGGCACATGCTCCTCCTGATGCAGGACAGGTGGTGGTGGGGCCCCAGGAAGGCGCTTCACCAGCCCAAAGAACTGCCACCAAGTGCTCCTCGAAGCCAAGCACACCCAGGGGACCCTCACAGCTCAGGGCCTGCTCCTGGGGCTCATCTCCCTACGACATCCATGACACAGCCACAGGGCAGAGCACTCGAAGCCCCCTTCTTTGGAAGGTGCAAACCACGGTCTGTCCCCAACCCTAGGTCAGGTGCAGTACTGATTTAGGCCCATAGGGCCAGTGCCAAGGTCCCTGGCCTGGGCTGGGGGCAAACTTGGAGGAGCTGAACTGGGGTCTAACTGCCACAGGCTTACCCCAAGGAAGTGGGGCACCGAGCCAGTACATCCTGCTCTCCAGCCATGCAGGGCCAGCCTCAGGGGCTCTGCCAGAGCCAAGTGGCATCTTTACTTCATAGTTCCTCAGGCCAACATGCCTTCATTTTCATGAATTGAAAAGTATTGTCACACAAACATTGGCCCCCAAGATGGATACGATAATAAAGAAATAATACTGTCAAACTAGAGACAGGTGCTCAATTAAAGTATGGACCTTCAATCCGGCTTGTTCTTTTTACAAGGGCATTAAAAAAAAAAAAAAAAAAAAGCAGGAGCCAAGGCCGTGTCCTTGAAGTGCCACCCGTGCAGAGCTGCCCTCCCCCCACAGTCAGCAGGGTACCTGTCAGGCTCTGCTTGCTTTGGAAAACACTGAGGAAAGCACGTTGTAAACCCTGAACAGATGCACAGGGCTGCAGGAGGAATGTGTTTAGGGCATGTCTAACCAAGGCTCTTACAGCGCGAGCGACTCTAAGCTAAGGGAGCCTGAACCAAGTCAGGCAAGTAGTGCGAAGGCTCTTGGCTGTTCACACTTCTGTGGCAGGAAAGACAAACCATGAGTGATCAGACAGTGGTTAAATCATTCATTCATTCAACATTTATTGAGCGCCTACTATGTGCCAGGCACCGTGCTAGGCGCAGAAATACAGAGATGTGTACGATACAGTCCATGCCCTTAAGGATTCACAGTCTAGAAGGGGAGACAAACATGTAAACAAGTAAAATACATGTGATAAGTGCCAGAGAGAGAAGCATTTACAAAGTGCAGAGGTAGCCTGGAGGGGGAGGTGGGGCGCCTTCCTAGGGAGGGGCCTGGGAGAGTGAGTGGGCGCTTGCCAGGCAGACCAGGCGCAGGGGTGGGGAAGGCATTTCAGCCTGAGGAGCAGTGGGAGCGAAGGCACAGAGGCGAGAGTCTGCGCGTCTCGGGCAGGAAGGCTAACTAGTCCGGTGGTATTGCTAGAGTGAGCTCCAGGGCCGGAGCTGCAGAGGCCAGATGAGGAGGGAAGCTGAGGACAGAGCATCTAGGAAGGCTTTGACACCGGAAGGGAGGCTCTGGCTGACCCGTGGGTACCTGCCTGAGGGCCCCAGAGGGACCTGGACCCGAGACCAGAGAAGCAGAGCTGGAGGAGGGGTGGGCAGAGGGCACGGTCTGGCCTGCTGCACAGAGCCTCCTCCTTTCAGCCAGGATGGGGCCAAGGATGCAATGGGAGATCGCACAGGAATGAGTGAGCATTCTTGGCAAACTGCGAAGGGCCAGGTGAGAGCCAGGGCTGAAAAATGAATCCCTAACTCAGAGAGGCAAGAGGTCAAGGATAAAACAAGAGGAATTAAGTAAGAGGGAAAGCAGGCAGAAATTCCTAAGAACAAGGGCCGAAGTGAAGAAAGTGCGCCAGCCTAGCCAGCCTCGGCCCTCTCTCCCCTGCCAAGGCGGCCCTGTGGCCCGGGGCAGGGGCAGAGACCGGGGGCAGGCTCAGGCCAGATGTGTCGGGTAGTGGGTGCCGTGGCCAGGGTTCAGAACCCAGTGTCTGGGCTTCAGTGGAGGCAGAGGTTCCCTTGGCAACCAGGACTCAGCCCCTTGTAGGCTGCAGGGAGCCTCTGAGGCAGAGGCTGGTGGTGACTTCCAGCCCTTTGGGGTCCTAGGAATGGCTCTGTCTGGAAACGCCTTGGCAGGGCAGGGTGGGCCAGGAGGCTGGGGAGCAGGGTGGAGTCCCAGTCACCTGTCTGGCCACCCCTGCTGGTGACTGCTTTCCCAAGGCACCACACTGGAGGCCTCAACTGTGGGTGGAGATGGTGGAAAATGGACTCAGCTTGGCATGGCTCCTGCTGCCCTGGGTGTCAGGATTACAGCAAGAGTGAGGGCTCCCGGGTGGGGAGCTCACAGCAGCCTCCATGTCTGTGCTGCTGTCCGAAGTGGGAGAAGGGAGGAGGGGACCATCAAAGTCAGCAGTCTGGAGATGCCCGGATGCCCATCCTTTCCCTTGGATGACACAGCCTCTCTGTGGAGTGTCCAAGCCCTTGATCCTTTCCTTCGGTCTCACTGCCTGGTCCCACCCCTCCCCCTGATGAGGGTGGGTACATGATGCACTGATGGAGGAGGGGGCTGTGATGAGGATATGAGTTGTGGGGTGTGGGCAGCCTCCCCACTGCAGGGGCTGGGCTGGCCTAGGGGGCTTCACTTGCTCTTATGCATGTCCTTGAGTCTGCGGAGCTCCTCCAAGAGCTGGGCGCGGGAGCAGTCATCATCCCCGGTGGGGCCTGGGCCTGGCCCCAGAGCCTCCTGCAGCTCCAGGCAGTGGGTCCGCAGGAACGGGTTGTAGGTGCGTTCCTCTCCCAGGGTGGACGGGCACTGCGGGGAGAGGCATCGGGCTGGGTGGGCAGCAGCTGGAGAAAGGGCCCGACACAGGGAAGCCTGTCCTGGCCCCAGCCCCACTCTCCCTCTGGGGGTGTGGACATGAGCAGATGGAGCTTTGGGAGGTAACCCAGGCCTGGCAGGGCAGAGGTGGCTCAGGCTGGGCAGAGAGTGCGCGTGTGCCCTGTCCCCCAGGCCCGCACCGTGCTCTTGCGCTCCATCCTCTGCCTCTGTACCCACTGCATCTTCCTCTCGCGGGCCACGTTCTCAGGCTCCACCACACCCGCAAAGCCCAGGTTCTCCTCTGCGTACTCATGGCCTAGGGCAGCAAGGCAGGGTGGAGAGAGATTAGTGAGCAGTCAGAGAAAGCTCTCCCCACCTCCCAGCCCAGGACTAGGGATGCCCACAACCAGGGAGGGTGCCCAGGCTCCCAGGAAAACCCAGTCCCCTGGAGCTGCTTCTCTAGCTGTGGCATAAAGCAGCCAGAGGCGGGAGGCGGAGGTGCTGGGGAACTCCTGGGTCTGGACCCGGGAGGCCACTGAGGTAGGCCTGACTCTGGCAAATCCTGGCACCTCTCTGAACCAGTTTTCTAATTTGGCAAGTGGAGAAACAGTAGAGCATTTGGGCATAGTCACTGCTGTGCTCTCAGGGCCTAGAAGAGCCTGGTACCTGTTAAGTGCATGTAAAGTGTCTGGCAAGTGAATGAACGTATGTTTCAAGGATAAACTCAAGTACTTGTGCTGCTTTTAGAAACTGTAAGGCATGGGGCTAGGGTGTGGCTCAGCATTATGGTGCTTGCCTGGCATTCGTAAGGCCCTGGGTTCAATCCTCAGGAACAAAAAAATAGAAAAAAAAAAAATCCCCGCTGCTTATAAAAAATAAACTATAAGAGAACAGAGACATGGGTTCCTACAAAACTTTTTTTTTTGCAGGACCTGGGTTCAAACTCATGACCTTGCACTTGCCAGGCAGGCACTTGTGCCACAGAGCTACCTCTCCAGCCTCTACAAAACAACTACTTTCTGTCCTGGGCTGTGGCTGTGAACACGGGAGACATCTCTCCCGCATGCTCCGGATCATGCAGGGCTCCCATGAGGTGCCCCCTGGCTGGCAAGGACAGTGGCATGAGAAGCCGAGGCTCCTGTAGCCAGCAGTGTGCTCCACAGAAGCGGGGCCAGAGCCCACCCTACCCCTCAGGGTGTAGCCAGCCCCCTGCACCAGGACCTGGGTCAGCCTTGTCTCTAGGGGGCGAGGCCCTGGGAGAGCCCTGGTGCTAGGTGGAGAATGGGCCAAAGGAGAAGGAAAAGGGCGCCTCACCAGGCCACAGCAGAGTGTCGTCCCCCAGCCCCAGCACAGTGTCCAGGGAGCTCAGCATGGTCTCTGCAGTGCCCTCAAAAGTCCGTCCTGGGTGAAGATTACAAGGGTGACAAAACGCATGCACAGAAGGGTGGGGACCAGCAGCTCTGGCCCGCCCCCAGCCCTCACCTGTGGCCCTGCCTGTCCATCCCTGGCTCTACCCCCTCCTTTGCTCCAGGAGCTGAGCCCACTCAGTCATGCTGAACAAGCCAGGCACGTGGGGGTGTGCAGGAGAGGGGCCATGGGCTGCAGGCTGAGCTCTGGTGGCCCAGGTCCGGGGCAGAGAGAGCTGCTCTTTTCTGTGCAGCGCCTCTGCCTGGGTGTCCTCTGGGGCTCAGGATCTTTCTTCATCCATGTATCTCCTTCTCACGGAGCGTCCTCAGGCTTTCTCTACCTAGTTCTACCACTCAATGCATGGGACCAGGCACCACTCAGAGGAAACAAGGTCTCCATCCTGTCCTGTCCCTGCTCAGTCATAGGTCCCGCTGCATCCGTCCATTTGGTGGGAAGTCTTAAGGACACATGGACAATACTCAGGTGACACAGGTAGCAGTGGCTGCTGAGGTGACATGTGTATTGAAACTCAGGCTTTCACGTGTATCACAGGACTACAGCTGCCCTAGCCCCCACTCCCTCCTCCCCCACTCCTATCTTTTGGGGAGACTCACCACAGCCAGAAAGGAAGAGCAGGTCCCCTGAGAAGAGGCAAGAGGGACCCTTGTAGGGCTCCCCATCCAACAGGTAGACCAGGTGGCCTTGCGTGTGGCCTGGGGTTGCCAGGGCCCGGATCTGGAGTCGTCCCACGCTAACCACATCTTGATGACACAGGGGGCTGGCGGCAAAGTAACAGCTGATCTCTGCACCCACCCAAGGCCCAGTAGGTAGGCGACTCTCAGTAGAGTGGGTGTACCTGCCAGGGAGAAAGACCCCTGCCCCGGCTCTCAGATCCAAACCCTCCCCTTCATGGGGGCTTGTACTGGCTCTCTAAGGGCCAGGAAAGTCATCAGCCAAGACCTGGCTATTGGTGCCCCTGAAATCCTTAGCTGAAGGCCACCCGCTCCCTGGGCAGCGACTTACTGGGTGAGGTAGGGGATACCATCCTGAGGGCTCCCGTACACCCGACAGTCCCGGTGCCGCCTGCTGAGGTCACGGTTCCCTCCACTGTGGTCCCTGCAGAACAGCAGAGGTGGGCAGGGGTTCTCACAGGCGAGAGGCAACTGCAGCTCACGCTCCCTCTTGTTGCAGCGCCTCCAGCCTGAGTTCAGGTTGTTCCCTGCCCAGAATGTCACCCCGTAGCTACCCTCACCCCAACAACCTCCACTTGACATCTTTGTGGACTCAGCTTCAGTCACTGTCCTTGAAACCCCACGTGGCATGTCCCTCATCGCCTGTACCTCGTGCCAGCTGCCACTTAAATATGACTTAGAACCTTGGGTGCAGGGCATGTGACCTAGCAGACTTGGTGGGAGAGGTCACCAGGTCTGCCCACACCCAGGGCACAGCAGCCTCCACAGGAGCCTGTCCTCTTCCTCTGGGCTTCAGAAGCCAAGTAACGGGGCCCTTCCCCTGCCCCTTCTGCTGTGCCATGGGGACTTCAGGTGGAAGGTGGGTCTCCACCCATCCTGCCTTCCTGATGCCCAGCTTGGGTGGTCCTGTTGGCTCAGTGCTGGCACTGCCCCCTGCCAGGAGGACTCAGCATGAAGAAGGTCTCCTCCCCCAGACGCCCCCATGCCAGCTCTTACCAGTGCTTGTGGGTACAGAGAATGGCAACCAAGGTGACTCCCTCCTTCTCGATGGAAGCCTGCGGGAGAGACAGGTGCTGGGTAGACAGAAGTGCACAGAGGGCAGGGTGTGGGTGGAGGGGAGCAGGGAGGGGGAGGGGCTGGGGCTGGAGAGTGAAGGGCTGGGACAAGGGGTGGGATTAACAAGGACACACACACAGGACAGGACAGAGGCCCTGGAACTGAGAGAGCTCAGAGAAGAAAGAGGGTCCAAAGGGGTGCGGGGCAAGAGGCAGCCTAGAAATGGACTCAAATCCCAGTCCTGCGCACTGCCCTGCCCTCCGGCTCTGCCTCAGTCTTCCTTCCCTGCTTCCTGCCACATCCAGGACACACACCCTGCCTTGTAACTATATTCAAGAAGTCTGCATATATCTGTGTGTGCAACTTGGACAGGGTAGAGGCCGTGGGCACAGACACCTGGACCAGCCTTTCCATTTCCTCCTGTAGCACAGGTGACCATCCTCTACCCCCCCACCCTCCCAGACCACCTCCCCTCCACTCACCTGCACAGCGCGGGGGTCTGAAGGGTCCACAACCACAGCCAGCCGGGCCTGGGTGTCGATGATGAGGTAGCTGTAGTTGTCTGAGAGGACTGGGATGGGAAGCACCTTCACTCCTGGGAACAGAGGCGGAGAGGCAGGAGAGAGGGGTGGAGCCCAGCGTGGGGCAGGGGTGGGCAGGGAGGTCGTGCGGCTCCCCACCAGAGCTCACCATTGAAGAGGCGGGGCTGGGTTTTGGAGTGGCCTTTGGGGTAACGATTCCGAGCCCTGCGCAGCTGCTGCCGGTAGAAGAGGTATCCCAGCCAGGTGCGGGTGTACAGGCTGTACCTGGAGGGTGAGGAGGCAGTCAGGCCCGTCCCAGCGCCCAGGGTCCCGTCTCCCCACTCCTGAGACTTCCAGCAGGCACGCGCTGGACGAGCTGGAGAAGGAGACAGACGCCCCAGAGCTGCGCCCTGGCAGGGGAAACCTGGACAGGGAATTCTCACAAAGAGACCTCTAACCAGGGCCCAGCGCCCAAGGAGTGGCTGGGACCAGCTGCGGGAGGCCAGTGGCAAAGCCTAGCTTCCTCATTGTGTGGTTCAGGACCAGGCGAAGAGGGGATCCTGGGCCGAATCCCCCAAGTCTCCCTTTTGGTAGGTCTTGGCCCGTGCCTAGGATTTTGGTTGCCTGCCTGGCTCTCTTCCGCCTTGTCTTTTTGCCTTTGTTACAGGGGGTTGAACACAGGGCCTTCACACACACCTGCATCCCCAACCTGTTTTTTTTCAAATATTTTTTAAATTTTATTTATTTATTTGTTTTTGTATTATGGCTGGCTCAGCCTGCCCTGGGGCTGGGGCTGGGGCTGGCACAGCATGTGGTGCTGGGTATTGAACCGCGGTCCTTCCAGTTCCTAAGTTTTCCTAAGCAGGTGCTTTAGACCGCTGAGCCATCTTGCCAGCTCCCCCCTCCAATCTGTTTTTAGCTTTTATTTTGAGACAGGGTCTTGCCAGGATGCCCAGGCAGGGCTCAGACTCGCATTCTCCTGCTACCCGGACCCAGCTGTATCCCCTTTTAGGACCTTCGCTGGTACTCTTCTTGCTTTTTGAACAAGGCGGTCTGAATTTCATTTTTACAGTGGGCCCTACAAATGCTATAGCCAATCCTGTCAGCAAGGGAAGATTCAGGCTGGGCAGGAAGGGCGCAGGGCAGCCAGTGCTTAGCATTGAGTCAGAGGGCAAACAGGGAGGCAAAGGGCAGGGAGCAGGCAACAGGGAAGCAGAGGGTCTGCGAGTGGGAAGGGAATCAACAGATGAGGGCAGAGATGGCTGGAAGGCATGTTGTGTACATGGCCAGCTCCACACCTGTGTGATCCTAACGTACTGCAAACAGGCCTGAGAAAAACAACAATTTGAAGCAATATAACACAGCACAAAGCAAAAAACGAGAAGATAGGGAAGCATCTTGGATGATTAAGGAGTTGGAAGTACAGATCCTAAATTTCTGCCTGATGGTGTGTGTGTGTGTGTGTGTGTGTGTGTGTGTGTGTGTGTGTGTAAGAGGGGAGAAGGGAGGAGGGGCAGCCTTTTCCTGAACTGTTGTGTTTGTGGTGTGGCCCATAACAAGCAGGTTTCCATGGCAGTATGTCTTAGAGTTGTCTCCAGGCTCTCCTTGCTCCCCGGATCCGTGCGCCTGCGCACTTTCCTGGATTTGCCATTCAGGCACATTGTGGAGAGGCTCTGCCATTCTTCATGTGTCTTTATGTCCGCTGGCCTTGAATTCACTGCGTAGCCCAAGATGGCCTCAAACTCATTGTGATCCTCCTGCTTCAGCCTCTTGAATGCTGGGATTATAGGCATGCGCCACCATACTGTCATTTCTTCAGCAGTGTTTACTCAGTGCTGGCTGCTGGCCAGCCCTGTGCAAGAGTGACCAGGCAAATCCCTCGTGTGCTTGAAGCTTCTGTTCTCTTAGGAGAGACAGTCCGATGCACAGGTGAAGATAACACGCTAGAAGCAGGCAGAAGGAAAGGAAGGCCTCACTGAGGAGGTGACAAGGGGCAGGTGAGGTGATAGTTTGGGGAAAGATTTGCCGAGCTGCAGGATGAGGAAGTGGAACCAATGCCCTCCCCTAAGTGCCAGGGGTGCACGCTCATTCCTTCTGTGCTGTGTTGCAACAGGAAGGAGCTGGTGCGGCAGAGACGGCGGCAAGAGGGGGCTGCGCAGAATCCGAGCGTCCACAAGCAGGTGCAAAAGACATTTTTATTTCTTTTGTCTTTTTGAGACAAGGTCTCCCTATGCAGTTCAGGCTGGCCTTGAGCTCACTGTGTAGCCCAGGCTGGCCTTGAGCTCTCAATAATCTTGCCTCAGCCTCTTGAGTGCCGGGATCACAGGTATGCACCACCACACCTGGCACTTGATGCAAAACTTAACTACAGCAGATCTCCAAATAGTACCGAGAATCTAACTATATATATATATATATATATATATATATATATATATATATAGTAGCACATGCTTTTAATCCCAGCATTCTGAGAGGCTGAGGCAGGAGGATCAGAAGTTTGACCCCAGCCTGGGCAACTTAGTGAGATCCTGTCTAAAAAGAGTGAAGGGGCTGGGGAGATAGCTCGGCAATCTAAGCACCTGACTGGCAAGGGCAAGAACCCTGGTTCAATCCCTGGTAATGCATGCTGTGCAGGCCTCAGAATCCCAGGTGCACCATGCTGCCCCAAAACTGGGCATGGTGCTGCCCAGAAATTGGGCATGGAGGCACATGCTTATAATCCCAGCGCTGGGGAGGCTGAGACAGGAGGATCTCTATGAGTCTAAGCTGTGTAGCGAAATCCTGTACAAATAAATCAATAAATAGGGCCAAGGGTATAGCTCCGTATGAAGGCTCTTAGTTTACTCCCCAGTACTACAAATAAAAAAAAAAGAAAAAATTTATTTATTGATTGATTGATTGAAAGGAAAGGTTTATTTAGCTCACAATTTGTAGAGGTTTCAGAGCATAATCAGCTGGCAGAGTGGTACATAGCAGAGGGTGGCAGTTCATGGAGTCAGGAAACCTCAAAACAGCAAGAGCAGAAAGGAAGGAGCAGTGGCAGAAAATATTTATATGCATCTACATGGAGAAGACTGAGTCACCGAGAGTACACTCTTAATTTTTTTTTGGCTTTTTCTGTATTTTATTATTCAGAAATGAATACATAATAGGGTGGGCTGGGGGAGAGAGGCTCTAAAATATCTCTGTGGTTTAGCAGTTACCTTCCCCATCCCAGCCCAAATCCGCTATTCTTTGACACTTAGTTTTTTGGGGTTTTTTTTTTTGTCTTTTTGAGACAGGATCTCACTATGCAGTTCAGACTGACCTTGTGATCACTTTTGTAACCCAGGCTGGTCTTGAACTCACTTCAATTCTTCTGCCTCAGCCTTCCAAGTGCTGGGATTACAGGTGTGTGCCACCATGCCCAGCCTCTCAGATTTCATGTAATCTTGAACAAAATACCAATAGTATATCTTACAGAATTAGAGAAAACAATTCTAGAGGCTGGAAAGATAGCTCAGTGGCTTAAGTGCCTGCCTGGCAAATGCAAGGCCCTGAGTTCAATCCCTGGTACACTGAACAACCAAGGCAAGGCAGGAGGCATCACAATCTCTGGCTTGAAATAATACTGCAAAGCCACTGTGATAAAAATGGAATGGTACTGGCAAAAAAACCCCAACAGACTCAAGGGTCAGTGGGACAGACTAGAAGATGTAGAAACAACTCTAAACACATTCAGCCACCTTATCTTTCTTTTTTTTTTGTTTGTATTTTAGGAAAGGGTCTACAGGGTCCTCAGGGTCTCCCTACTAAATCTAACCCGAAGTGATCTGCCTGTGTACAGCCTCCCAAGAGCTGGGATTACAGGCGCCACGACCACCACACCCAGCTTCAATTGCCATCTCAGGGCGCTGCCTGGGTGGGGCCAGCACGGTACGTTCAGGGCTCAAATCGCTGCCCCTGTGCCTGTTTGCAGGTGCTTTAATTTGCTGAGCTATTTGGCCTGCCCTAGCCACCTTATCTTTGACAAAGGGGCCAAACATGTTCACTGGAAGAGAGATAGCCTCTTTAATAAACAGTCCTGGAAACTTACTTTCCACATGCTAATGATTAAAACTAGACCCATATATTTAACCATACACTAGGCTAAAATAGAAATGGATGAAAGATCTAAATAGTAAGCCAGAAGCACTAACTCTGCTGGCAGATACAATAGGTAGAACTCTTGAAGACACTGGTATAGGCAGGCGTTATGAACAAAACCCCAGTTGCACAGGAAATACCACAAAGAGTCAACAACTGAGATCTCACTTTTTCTGTCTTTTTTTTTTTTTTTTTTTTTTTTGAGATAGGGTCATGCCAGGTGGTTCAGGCTGGCCCAGAACTCATGGCAGTTTTTCTGCCCCAGCCTCCCAAATGCTGGGATCATAGGCATGTACCACCGAGTCCAGCTCATCTCACTAAAAAGTTTTTTGCACAGGAAAGCAAATCACCAACAGAGTGAAGAAACAACCTACGATGCAGGCAGGAACGTTTGCCAGCTGTTCCTCAGACAAGGGACTGACATCTAGAATGTATAAAGAACTCGGAAAAATCATGCCTCCCCAATCTAACGACCCAGTCAAAAATGGCATTTGAAATGAAGCGTCTCAGAACAGTCTTCCTCTCAGATGAAGTAGAAACGGCAAAATATATATGAAAAAATGTTCAACATCACTGATCATCTGAGAAATGCAAATTAAAACAACACTGAGATTCTATTTTATCTCCGGAAAGAACAGCTATTATCAATAAATCAACCCATAACAAATGCCAGTGGGGCTGAGTGGGAAAAGGAACCTTTCTGCCCCAGGAACCCTGAAAAAATTAAAAGTATCATACCACAGTGAGATATGCATGTCTATGTTTTTTTTTTTTTTTTCTTTTTTTTGGTAATGGGGATTAAACTCAAGACCTTACACTTGCCAGGCAGGCACTTATGCCGCTCAGCTATTGCCCCAGCCTGCACATCCATGTCTGTAGCAGCACAGTTTTGAAAAAAGCTCAAATGTCTATCAACTGATAAATGGATAAAGAAGATGCAGTTTTTTAAATAAATCAATAAATTTAATTAATAAAAAATGCAGGTCTTTTTATACAGTGGAGTACTACTTTGCCTAAAGAAGAAGCCTGAGACATTTCTAGCTAAAGGGTGCACCTTGAGACCATGTCTTTAAGTGAATAAATCAGACATATGTATTTTTTTAAATTTTTTATTTATTTTTTTTAAAAAGTTTATTTTATTTTTATATTTTAAACCTCATTTATCTATTTATTTGTGTTCTGGCGGGCTCAGCCTACCCTGGGGGTGGGGCTGGCACAGCATGTGGTGCCGGGGATCAAATCATAGTCCCTGTGGTGGCCTAAGCAGGAGCTTTAGACCACTGAGCCATCTCCATGGCCCCAGACATATGTATTTAAATGCTGCATTGTTTCCCTGGTGTGAGAAACTGAAAGTGTAAATAATGGCCATAGTGTATACTAGATATTGGGTTATGGAAAGAAGTTGCTCAAATGAGAAAAAAAGGGAAGAGGAAAGGGAAGGAAGGGATAAGAAAAAGAGAATAGAAGGAATACATGGAAACAAAGTTTTTATAAAGAGGGAAAGAGGAGTTGAAGGGAGGGGAAGAAAATGGGTAAAAAGAAGCAAAATATATCTATCACATACAGGTATAAACCCCCTATCATGACAGGAATCATTATATAGATCTAAAATAAAATTTTAAAAATTTAAAAAGAATAAAACTGATTAAACATGAGAAACAGACATATAAACTTAAGATTACACATTAAGTGCAGAACTGCTCCAAAGCGTACACTGTGTCCATTTGACCATCTGCGGTGCTAGGAGGGGGTAGAAGTCAAACGAAAGAAAAACCTTTCTACCCTCTTCTTTGTGCGTGTGTGTGCACATGGGTGTTTTGAGACAGGGTCTCACTATGATGTTCAGGCTGGCCTTGAGCTCACTTTGTAGCCCAGCCTGGTCTCAGACTGATTCTCCTGCCTCAGCCGCAGCCTCCTGAGTGCCGGCATTACTGCTTTGCACCTGTCTACCCTCTTGAGGGTGATATTTTTCCTCCTTTATTCCCCCTGCAGTGTGGACTGCATGCATTGGTGCTGGTGAGCAGGGACTGAAATAGACGGGGTTACTGTCCTCCTGGCACCCCTTGCACTGGCTGGGCAACTGAGCAGGTTGCAATCTGTCCCTGAAGGTCCCTCAGCAAATGCCCTATTTTCTGGGCTGCAGAAAATGCCCAGTGCTGGCGCTACCCAAGGTCCTGAGGCTGAAGACAGTGCAAAGCTCCTAATGGTAGAAGTTCAGGGCATCTGGAGCAATGGGGGGGCAGGGCAGGGCCTGGGCATCTCTGCCTGCACTGGGATTCTGTCCTGGGTCCAAGCTTCCTCTGAAAAGTCTTCTCTGACCAGCTTCGCTTCTTTTCGCTCATGCTGGTCTGACCACAGAAGAACACCGAGTGTGTAACAAGCAGAAGCACAGTCTGACACCCAGACACTCTGGCTAAGTCACCAGAGTGCGAAGAGGAAGAGGGTATTTGCATAGCCTCCAGGCATCTCCTGCACGAGATGCTAATGAGCCAGCAGTGGAGAAATCTAGCAGAAACCAGAGATGAAAGTCAATCTCAGGACTAGGGTGCAGCTCAGCGGAACAGTGCGTGCCGGACATGCAAGGTCCTTCTGCAGCAACACCAAAAAAGTGAGTCTCAGCTGTAACAATACATAGACATCATTTGCCTCTTGGTGTGATGCACCAGGGTGGGTGCAGCCTCACCTCTGCGGTGTCTGTACCAAAAATGCAGACCTATAATTTATTCAAAACCTCAGACCAACTCAGGTTGAGACAAATTCTACAGAACATGTGGGCAGCAGTCCAAATATGTCAACATCACAATGACAGATGGAGCAGCGGTCCCAGGAGGGAGACCAAAGACTAAATGCTTGGCAGGACCCTGGATTGGGGTCCTGACCAGAAACGGGACAAGAGAGGGACAGTTGGTGAAATGTGAATAAGGTCTCAGGGTAGTTAGTAGTTTTGAAATGACATTAATTGGTTGCTTTTGATAATGGTACCATGCCAGGCATGGCAGGACACGTCTGTAATCCCAGCACCTGGAGGCTGAGATGAGAGCATCTCCGTGAGTTTGGGGCCAGTCTAGGCTACACAGTGAGTTCAAGCCCGGTCTAAACTATATAGCAAGACCCTGTCCAACAACAACAACAACAAAAATTGATTACTGTGATACAAAAGATGTTAGCATTCAGGAAAGCTAAGCCAGGGGTAGATGGGAATTCTTGGTGCTAGTCTGCTGAGTCTAAAGTGATTTCAAACTGAAATATGGGAAAAAAACAAAACAAAACATGCTTCTCTCGGTGCCAGATGGCACCTCGCATCCATGCCCTCACGTTATGACAGAACAACATAAAGCAAGCTAACACGGAAAGCACGCAGCCAGGCACGCAGCCAACACCACGTGGTAGGAGGGGTTTAGCAGCTGCTGCTTCCTTCCCAAATTCAGCCTGATGCCTGCACCACAGCCCATCCACGATCACTGCCCCTGGAAGGGACTGAGCAATGTCCTTGCCTGCCCATCGGATGCTTACGTGGGTGTTTGGGTTTTGTTGCCTAAAAGGGGATACTGTGCAGACAGGGACCACACACAGAGGCCACATGCGGTCTCACGGCCCCTCTCTTTTGTTCACTTTATTTTGCAAATATTTACTGCCCTCTCTGGAGATGGTAGTGACAAGAGAAAGAGTCCTTGCCTTGGGCAGCTTATGCTGTAGCAAAGGGGAAGGCGCAACAGAACCAGAAACTCAGTCCACAAACTACCAGTTAACTTGAGCTGGGCATGGGGGGTGGGGGAGGCACTGGAGAAGAAGAGGACTGACTGCAGTCAGGTGGCCAGGGGAAAGACATCAACAGGAAGCAGAAATGGAGCCTGCAGGTGGCACTGTTCCAGGAATGGCCCCTGACAGGAATGGGAGGCTGCTGGGAGGCCTTAGAGTCCCCTGCAGGCTGGAGGGGCAGAGAGTACTGGAGTGGGGCCAGTGAGGAAGGCAGGGGCCAGGCCGTGACGACGCAGTGCATTCTCAGCAAGGAGGCACCAGTCTGGCTTCAGGGACTGCTGGCCGGCCACTGTGTGGAGGATGCTGGGCAAGCAACGAGAGCAGAAGCTGACTGCAAGAGCGGTGGCCTCCAGGTGAGAGACGGCGGCCGACCCCAGAGGAGAGCACTGCTGGGGTCCCGGGGTGCTGGGACCCTGTCCACAGGCCTAAGGCTCAGTGCCACCAGCTCCCCTCCCGCTTCCACTGCCAACGCGGTCAGCCCTGACCGTGTCCCAGTCCCTGTCCCAGTCGCACAGCTGGGGATCCCATCTGGCCCGCTCCCTGGTGCCACCGACACAGCACGCAGGACCCCTCTCAATTCTGCCTTCAGCTCCACTGTGTGGCCTCTCTGAGGGACAGGACCTTGAAGCCTGCACCCAGGACCTAGATCCTGTTTCTAATACAAACTGCAACCCACTGGCAAAAACACAATGTCCAATGCCCTGCATTTGATTGAGCCCAGCTCCTGGCTCCAAAGTCACCCATGGCTCCCAGTGACTATGAGAGTTTGATGCAAAGTCGGGGCCTCTCTGAACTGAGGCCAAAGCTAGTCTCTGCCTCCTCCCCTCCTGCCTGGCCCAAGAAAACCCCTGCGCTCTCAAGAGCGGAAGGATAGAAATCCCCTAAATGTCCATTAACAGCAAAATATGTATAAGTAAACCATGACATATTCAGACTGGAAAACTACACAGCCAGCAAAACAAATGATCTAACATGACAGGTCTCGACAAGCACTATGCTCAAACACATATCATTAAGCTAAAAGACATACTGCTGAGGAAGCAACTGGACAACACTTCTTTAAAATGCTGAGGCATCAGACAGTATCTTATGTATCCTTCCCACAGCCAACATGGTGCCGCATGCCTACAATCCCAGCATTTGGGATACTGAGGCAGGAGGACTGCTGAAAGGCTACACTGTGAATTCAGGACCAGCCTAAAGTACACATCAAGACTGTCTTAGCTGAGCATGGTGGCGCATGCTTGTAATCCTAGCACTGAGCAGGCTGAGGCAGCAGGATCATTGTGAGTTCAAGACCAGCCTGGGCTACAAAGTGAGGCTCAAGGCCAGCCTGAACTGCATAGCAAGACTCTGTCTCTAAAAGACAAAACAAAACAATCTCCCCAGCAAACAAACAACCTCCTCCCAGCCTGTCTCAAAAAAAAAAAAAAAAGAACTACTGTTCTAGGATATAGACATACATAACAAAATAAGGGCTAAAGAGGAGATGCAGCATAGAGCACTTGTCCAACATACGTGAAGCCCCAGGGTTCATTTCTAGCACTTTTTTGCGGGGGAGAGGGGCCAGGAATCAAACTCAGGACCTCACGCTTGCAAGCCAGGGGTTGCATCACTGAGCTAAGAAATTCCTGGTCTTCATTCCTAGTATTGTTTCTTTCAAAACTGCATTTTCCAGGCGTGGTGGCACAGGCCTATCTTCATCCCAGCAGCAGCAGTCAGGAGGCTGACGTGGGAGATCATGAGCTCAAGGCCAGCTCGGCCTATATACAATGACCCTGTCTCAAAAATCCACCTTGAAATACTTAGCAAGATCCTATCTCAAAAAATAAACAACTCCAGGGAGATAGCTCAGTGGCATAAGCACCTGTCCGGTAAATACAAGGTCCTGAGTTCTATTCCCAGTAAAAAAAAAAAAAAAAAGGGGGGGGGGAGAAAACAACAACAGTAAATAAACAAATAAATGAAAACTATGAAACAAACAAACAAAAAATCCAAAGCTAGTAAGGGCAGCTGAGGCAGGTCAACCTCCAGGCTGACAGCGCTCCCCTCGGTGGGAGGTGCCCAGACTCCGGCTGGGTGGGCAGAGGTCTTCCACACTATCTGTGATATTTTCTTTCTTATACTGGGCAGAGAGAGGACTTTCAATTGTCCAGCCTTTCTGAATGTTTAAACTTGTTATTAAAATTTCAGAACCACCCTGTGTGCTCTGGAAGCTCTCTCTGCCAGGAACACCTTTTCCCTGCCCTCTGGGCTTCTCCACTTACTGGAATCCTGACCTCCTCAGGACGCAGCTAACACCGGTCTTCTCAGAGCTGCAGCCCTGCAGACCCCAGCAGACCCCCTCTTCTGCTCCCTCTGGAGTAGCCCTCCCGGGAAGCCCGGGAGCCATCGAGGCAGGCTGGTACCTAGGCTTCCGTCTCCGGTGTGTGATGAGCACCTGGCCAGGGCAGCCCCATTCTACCTGCCCCTCCTGTGGCTCCTCCAGGCTCTCTGCAGTGCCCCTGGAGACCCCAGCCCTGGCAAAGGTTGCAAGTGGCACTCAGGAAAGGCCAGGAAGGGGCGGGGCATGCAGGGGTTATAGTCACTCAGCCAGAATGTGGACTCATGGAGGCATCCTGCACCTCTCCCTGCCTCTCCCCTTCTCACCCACCTGCTTCCTGAGTCCCGCCCCTCCCTCTGCTGCCCCCGCAGACCTGGGCACACAGGGTACTGTGCCAAACAGGTCACCCAGACCCAAGGGCATGGGTGGTGCTATGTCACTGGGGCACAAAATCCCAACATCCCCCATCCTGTGGTCTGAGGCAGGGCCTCGGAGTCAGGATATGGGAGGAGTGGGGGCTGGGAACATCTGCAGAGGCACTGGACAGGAGTCTGCAGCCAGGTCCCTGGCCCTTGCCCTGCCCTGTGCAGGTCGCTGCTCCTCTCTGCAGCTCATTGCCTCATCTTTAATCATGATTACAGGCACCACAGCTTTGCCTGCCTTCGCCTCTGCCCAGGCCCTGTGCCAAGTGCCTCCTATTGATTACCTGAGGTCACTCCCCTCTGGACAAGCCTGAAGGACAGAAGGGCCTCGGTCAGGATCACAGAGCAAGGGGCAGAGTCATAGCTGACTGGAGTCCACCCAACCACTGAATTCTTCCCCAAGCCCCAAATGAGAGGGTAGGATGAGATGATAGGGCCTGAGCTACTCTGGGAACACCCCAATTCTTTTGGGGGCCTTTTCCGGGGCAAATGATAATGTCGGGCGGTTATAGTGACCCAGACACCCAGCACAGGAACTGGCCTCTGGGCCTCCAGGGAGACTGGTAATTGCTCTGAACCCTTTCCCTGGACAGCTCCTTACATATGCAGCATTTTGCAGACAGCAACGGAGGGGCATGGATCTGGGGATCTCTGGAGAAGACCTCTGAGCCAAGGACTCTTGAAGTTCCCCTTCAAATCTAGGTTCTGTGATTCCTCATCCTAGAGTTGGAAGCTCAGTGGAGCCTTCTCCAACGGGAGCCAGATGATGAAGGGAATTTAAGCAAAAGAAATGGGGACTAGCAGGGAAAATGTGTGGTGAAGGGGTCCCCCAAAGGTGCTGTGCTCTCTGCCCAGTGCCACCACCCAGCTGGGCTGTCACTGCCTGCAAAGGGCCCTGGTTTCTTTTCTTTCTCATTCTTTCAGTATCGCAGTTTGAACCTAGGAGTCCTCAGCCACTGAGCTACATCCCCATCCCTTTTCATCTTATTTTGTTGTTCTGAGACAGGGTCTTGCTGTATAGCCCAGGCAGGCCTCCTGGGCTGGGTTGTGGCAATCCTCCTGCCCCAGGCTCCCAAGTTGTAATTGCTGGGATTACAACACCACGCTTGGCTCTCATCATTTTTGAGACAGTATCTCACTAAATTGTCCAGGCTGGCCTAAATTGTCCTCAAACTTGTGATCCTCCTGCCTCAGCCTCTTGAGTAGCTGGTATTATAGGCATGTACCATTATGCCTGGCTGGCCCTGGTTTCTTGTGAGACACACAGCTTTTTTTTCTTTTGTACTAGATGTAAAAAGCTGGAACCCGTGCTCCATACCTCAGTTTCCCTTTCTGTTAAACTGAATGCCTCCCCCCTCAAGTTCACAAGACTCTCAAAACAACAGTGACACTATGGGTCTAGAAAAGGGTTCATCTTCTCCCATGTGGGTCCCAGGCACCATCAGCAAGCAGGGATCCGGGACAGAGCTTGTCAAGGCCAGTGCTAACCACCCGCATCAGAATGATCTGCAGCATGGATTAAACAAGATTCTGACCTCCCCTTTCTGGATTCTGACTCAGCAGTTCTAGGACCGGAACTACCCACGGTCACCTCACCAAAAAGAAAAGAAGGTTTCCTAACTGATCCTCTGGGACCTGAGGAGAAGGCAAGGGGACTGTGGAGCGAGCTGCAGCTGTGGGGTGTGGGGGTGAGGGTGGGGGTAGGGGAGTGGGAGTAGGGGGCCTTCCTGCAGGCTCAGGGGATGTGCAGAGTCCAGGCCCACTGTGGGGTTGCAGTACACCCTCAGTCTTTGCCCCCATGGGCCACAGCCACAGTGCAGCTTCTCTGGTGTCTGCAATCATGCGGGACAGCTGGGAACAGCGGGACAGCCCCCACTCTCCCTCTGGCACAGAGCAGAAAACACAGAGGCCCTCTTCTTAGTCCCCTCCTCCCTTGGCCATTTTACCATCTGGGCAGCCCTTAGAGAACCCAAGGCTTTCCAGCGTCTGTCCCAGCTAGGCCACGGGCAGAGGGGAGCAGCAAAAGGAGGCACTGTCTCCGACAGAAGGACCTGCGAGCCCCCTTTGCAGGGTCATCTCTCCGGCTTCCTCCTTTCTGGCTCCTGACCAGGAAGGTGATGGGCAGCTGACTCCACCATGACCCAATTAGCAAACCCAGGTGGTAAGCTGCTGGTCAAGGGGAGCTTCCAGGCAGGTCCCTGCTCTCCCAGGCTTTGCATCTGACCAGTGACAGGGAACACTGATTCTGAGCTGGGCTGTCTGCAGGCCGAGGGACCTGGAGGGTCACCAGGACGCAGGGTTCTAACAGAGCCCAGGTCTGCTCCAGCCATTAGCAACAGATAACAGCTTCCTATAAAGGGACCGCTGGACAGGCTCTAGGCGAGGGTTTGCTGCAGCTGCCAGCACTGGGGAGGGGCAGTAGGGGATCAGGGCCACTTCCCCATGCCACAGGGAGGCCGCTGCACAGGAAGCCTGCATTGGGCGCGTGTTCTAGGACAGCTAGCTCCTCCTCTCCAGAGGATGCCCATGTGCACAGGGGCAGGAGGAGCGTCTACAGGCTCTCAGGCAGAACTCGGGGGACACTGGGAGCCTGGCTGGCTGCCCCTTCACTGAGCTCAGTAATTCTAGTTCGAAGGCCTAGGAGGCTGTGTTTGTTCTCCCAGGCCAGAGCCTGGGAGTGGTGTTGGTGTCAGTTCTGGTTTATTTCTTTGGGCTTTCCCATTCTCTCCTTCCACCTGATCCTGAGTGCTCTTGATTCCTTCCACCTGGCTCCCTGGGCCAGGTCCCTGGGGCTCACCAGGGAGCCAGACTGTATCTAGCTGAGCCTGGGACAGGTCAGGGAAGGAGCCACCCTGAAGGCTGAAGGTGCTAAGAGGGGAAGTGGCTGCAGGGCCCCTGTGGGGGCAGAGATGAACCAGGACTGAGGGGCTGGGCTGGCTTCACAGATGGCCTGGCTGGTGGTGCTTGGGCCAAGACACCCAGGTATTTAAAAATATTTACTAAGGCCTAAGCAGGTACCAGGCACTGTTCTAGAAGCTAGCTACAGTAGCAAACAGTTTCTTCCTTCTATGACCATTTTCTGGGTAGAGGGGAAAAATAACAGAGAGGCCAGTAGATGCACAGTCTGTGGCCTGGTGTCTGGACTGTGGAAAATAATAAAGTGGAAGGGATAGGGTGTGGAGGTGGGGATGGAGGTGATGAAGCATACTTCAGGGAACCAGCGGGAGGGAGGCAGCAAAGGTGAAGAAGTTACGCAGAGAGGGAGGCAGGTCCATCGGGGTATCTGATGAAAAGCAGAGTGGATGTTATGACTGGGGAGGGGGGCTGGATGCAGAGGGCCTTAAGCCTCTCTTCCTAGACATCTGATTTCTTGAGAGGGATGAGAATGCCCCGGAGGGTTCTGAGCAGAGAAGGGCCTTATTTCTGACTTACATCTGAGTAGCTCCACTCTGGCTGCTCTAGAACACTGGGCTACAAAGGCAGCAGGAGGCCAGGCTAGGGAGGATAGGCTGACCCTGGGGGCGTGGCAGCAGCGTGGTGGGAAGGGCGCAGAGAGGCTTTCCTCGGCCTGTTTTCCCAGCCTTTCTACGACCATCAAGAGCTGGGGACACAGCTCAGTGGCACACACGCCTGCCTGGGAAGCACAAGGTCCTGAGTTTGAGTTTCTGTACAAAATAAACTACTGCCAAGAAGGCAAAATGCAAAAGGGAAACTGAGGCATGACATGGGCACACACACGGGAGAGGCCCCTTCCCCGCCCCCGCACTGCAGGCTCTGTAGGTGTGTATGCCTTGACACTCCTGGGAGCCTGCAGGGCTCTGCTCTTACCACAGTTTCCATCGGTTCTCATGTACCTTCCCCTGCTCCTCTCTGTGACCCTAAATCCTGCTAAAGGCAGTGAGGCCGTACCGAATGCATGCAGGGGCATGGCACTTCCTGCGGGGTGGTGCACACAGCAGACCCTGAAGATAGGAATGAAGTATGTGGGGAAGCTCCAGGAGCCAGCCACGCCACATGCCCTCTCCCGCTCACCCGAGGCTACAGCAACAGGCACTGCCACCGCTTCCTGAGCACACACTTGGAGCCAGGCCTGGAGCACAACTGGCAGGGTTTCATCGGGTCTGCACAGGAGTCCCAGGAGGTAGGCACAATCAGCACCCCTATCTCAGAGATACAAACAAGCCAGGACAGAAAGGGCGCCTGTCCAAGGTCACGTGGCCCCCATGCACAAAGCCAGGAATGCAGAAGTTCATTGGTCCACCGCCGCTCATGCCACGGTGCTTAGCTGGCACACAAGCCCCAAGTGCACGCGTCTAACCTCAGTTTAGCCCAGATCCTTCAGAGGTTTGGTCCAAATACTCCCATCCAAAGCAACAGCAGTGATATTTGAGGAAATCCTTTTCTAAAACTGTCCAACACTCCTCAAACTGGCATCATTATTAATGATAATATGAACAATGGCTCCTCACCCTGCTGCTGTTTAGGTTTCCAGGGTCTGCTTTCCTGTTCCTCAAAGACTCCTCTTTTGGTGGCCCCCTCACACCTTCGGTTGGGGTGCCTGAGTGTTCCCCCTCCATTTCCAGCCTTCCTGCTGGCCTGCAGGCTCACGCAGCATCAACACATGCACACTTTCCACAAGTTTCCTGCGGGGCTCCCCTCTCTCTGCCAGCAGTCAGCAGCCACTCGCCCAAGGACTGGACTCATTGTTTCCCAGACTATGGAGGAGCAGGTTCTAGAATTCTGATACCAGACATACCCTCCACTCATAAATTCAGGAAGTTGATCCAGGCGTGGTGGCACATGCCTGTAATCCCATCACTCAGGAGGCTGAGGCAGGAAGATTGGTGGGAGTTCAAGATCAGCCTGGGCTATAAAGGGAGCTCAAAGTTAGCCTGAACTGCGTAGGGGAGACTGTACCTCAAAAAAAAAAAAAAAATCAGGAAGTTGATTCCAAAGCAACCTTAAAATCCAAATAAAAGAAATACTGAATTTCAAAGTGGCTCTTGAGAATTACAAGTTCCAGGATTTGCAAACTTCTAGGTCCCAGTGTTAGCCGTACACCCAAGCCCTCACAGTGCTGACATCATGACCTTGGTATGCTGACCCCAGGAACTGATCCCAGTTTCTCATGGAAACTCCAATTGCTCCCTTCCCTACACCATTTCTCTGACTTTGAACTTACTTATTTTGGAAGTAGAAGTAAATTTAAAACTCCCTCTCTAAACAGGGCTATAAAATTCCTAGAAATTTTGTGATGAAAAATGTTTTCTTAAAAACTCCACATCAACCTTTGGCAACAATACCTTATTTCAGTTTGCTTCCTTCATATGGGTGATTATTTGAATAAAATGGCCTTCCACACCAAAAAAAAAAAAAAAAAAAAAAAAAAACTCCACATCAGGCTTGGTTACAAATGCCTGTAATTCCAGCACTTGGGAACCTGAGGCAGGAGGGCTGTCTTGAGCTTGAGGCCAGCCTGAGCTACATGATGAGTTCAAGGCTAGTTTGAACTATATAGCAAACGAACATCCAAAAGAGAATATATTAATATAACATCTCATTATTGTTGTTATGCTATTTGTAGAATAGCAACTTGGTTGCTAAAATTCCTTTTTCAGCCTAGCAGGCTTTTTAAAAAGCTTTAGTTCTTAGGCTGAGTTCGAATGCGGTTGTAGGCTTGCCTTGCAGTTCTGGGGAGTCCTGGGGTGTTCTGGGGAAGGAGTGGGTGAATGGCATAAGATCTTTGCAGCTCAGGAAATTCCCAGGAGCAGGAGATTCTGGCAACTGGCTTGTAGCCAGGGTTCCCACAATTTTCAGCCCCAACACCGCTGTTCCTAAACTGGGGTTTGACATCCTGCCCCATGCTTCCCCTGGAAGTAGAATGGGAACCAAATCCCCCCGCCCCCCCACCTCTTCCTGTCTGGCGGGGCAGTGTGAGAGTTGCCATTCCAGCCGGGCCAGGCAGGAAGGGGCAGAGCTGGCGAGGTCTGTTGGGGACAGTTTCTGCAGGGCACTGACCTGGGAGTCAGGCTGTTAGGTCAGATTTCACAGTTTGGGGGCTTCGTGTGCCAGGGTAGAGGGTACAGTAAAGGGCCTGGGGCTCCAGCTCAGGACAGAACTACCTACCCAGATAGTGAGAAGAGGGACATGGACAGGAGCAGCAGGGGTCGGCAGAAGGAGGGCTGTTTCCATGCGAGGGAGATAGTCCGGAGCGTCCTCCTCCCCGCACCGCCAAAAGGGACTGAGCCCGCTGACCCCAGCCCTGACCGGCACGGCACCGCACGGCACGGCACGGCACGGCTCCCGCTCCGTCCCCCTTAGCCAGCTCCTAGAATTCTGGGCTCTCCAGCCCTCCAACTCCTTTGCTTCCTCAGCCCCATGGACTCAGCGGTTTCCACAGCGTCTCCCCATCCCTCAGGTCGGACCGGACTTCTTTGCCCAAGTCCAGTCCTGCTCTCCAGTGCCCCCTGTTCCCGCCTCCCTGGCCCCTCCGGCAGCGCGCCCACCTGCCCGAGCCCGGGCACTAACCCGATTCGGAAGAGCAGCTGCCGGCTGCGCGTCATGAGCAGGCCGCGGAGGCCCCGCCGCGCTCGGCAGCCGCGGGGGCTCAGCAACAGGACGAAGGCGAGAAACAGCAGCCCGCAGCCGGAGACCCACAGCCCCGGCGCCGGCCAGACCTGCCAGGCCATGCTGGGGGCGGGAGCCCGTTGACTGGCGGGGGCGGGGCGGACGTTGCCAGGCGACGGCGCGGTCCCGACCCCACGTGGAGAACCTGCAGGGTGCAGGGTGCGCTGGCCCCGCCCCCGGCCGGCGTGGGACCCCGCCCAGTGGCCTGGACTGGCTCCGCCCCGCCGGCTGTCCAGGAGGCGAACGAGAATAAGGCTTGGGACCTGCGCGAGTCCTAGAGCACAAGTCGCCTGAGTGCTGGGGGAGGCCCACAAGTCCTCATCCCGCCCCAGCCTCCTACCCCTCCAGGGTACTTCCTGACGGGTCCGCAGCATGGTTCTCTTGGGGTTAGAAACCTGAGACTCACAAACTTCAACTGGAGGGAACCTGGGGGTAAATGGGGGTCAGTTGCCATTCACTGATTTCTGCATTCACTTGTGCTAGGCTCTGAAGAGGAAGGGTCAAAGGCGCAGTCTCTCTGCTCACTGGAGCCTACAATCTAACATCTAATGGGGAGACAAACCAAATAAGCAAACAAAAACACAAATATCTACTACACTGAAAAATACACACACACAGAAGACAGATGTGTGTGGTGACAACTGGGATGCCATCAGGGAAGCAAACTGGAGTCAATGCGATGGGCACAGAGAGTGGTCTCAGCAGTGACACGGAATCTTCTTCATCCTCAGGGAGAGTGACTTGACCAAGGTCCTGAAAGCAGGGATGGCAGAGGATGTGCATCATGAGCAGGCCACATCTCTCCTGCCCAGCTGGATCTCCCTCTCTGTGGGCTGCGACCTTCCTGGCCCGGGGTAGCAAGGGAAGGAAACGCTCCCCATCGCTCCTGCTCCTGCCAGGGATCCAGGGGGCGGGGGAGGCAGCAGGTGAGGAAGTTCTGTTTCCTTTCCTGCTTCCTGCGCTTGCCTGGGAGATGCTAGATAAGCCCATCCCCATTTAGATATTTTCTGTCCCTCTGCAGATGGGATATTTAATACTTGGATCTAAAGACTACATCCTCAGAGTACAGAGTTGACAATCGTAGGATTGTTATGAACAGTGCAGCTTCCACTGCTGACTCTTGCCAAAAGAGCCAGGGATATATTAAACTGTCCCCAAACTGAATAGTAAAGCATATCATTCCAGGAAACCCAGACATTCTGAAAGCTTTTTTCCACGGATCATTTTGAGGACAGAGCCTGTGACCTCTGTCCTCCCCCTGGCTTGGCTCTTTTCAGTGCCGTAATATGAAGGCTGGTACTTGGACAGGGACTTAGAGCCTTGGCCTGCAGCTGCCCAATGGGAAACTAAAAGCAGGACAAAGCCTGGCCTCTCTGTATCCGCTTTATATCTGCTTCCTTTGTTCCCTGACAACTGTGGGTCAATCCCTGCTCTATGCTGAACACGACGTTTAATCACTTAAGGAGTATCTGTAATACAACACTTACTAGCCCTAAACTATCTGAGCTTCCTTTGTGCCCCTTCGAGACTCCAGACACCAAGATAAGAGTAACATATAATTTTCAGGACATGCAGGTACATCCAGTTGTCAGCTTTTACAATGTCTAGTTCCACAGGACACACAGGGAGGAGTAAAGGTGGGGAAATACTTTTGTTTTCTTCCCTGAAAGGATGTCTAGGGGTCCAGCCACTGTTGTAGACTTGCAGTTACTGAAGATTCCAGGAAAATCAGGGGCTCTCGGACCATCTTATGATGAGGTCACCCCCTAAGTGGGTGCTCCTGCAAGCAGAAGCTGTCATCTCTCCATAAGAAAATGAACTGTCAGGGGATCAGAGGATGATGGCTCTCCCAGGACCTTGCAGAATGAGCTCTGAGATATGAGATCAACTGGAATTAACTGGACCAGGATTAACAATGCTGCCAGTGGTACAAAGCCACCAGCGATGCAAACCTCCAGCTCTTGTCTTTGTTCCCCTTTTCTAGAAAAACCCAGTGTTTTAAATGACTCTCCCAGGCTGGCTCAGGGAGCGAGTTCCTCTCTCCTGGGCTGAGCTGGAAGACTTCCCATGTGTGTTCCAGACCTGCTGTAGCTGTGCCACTTGTCCCACAAGCATCTTCTATCCCAGCCAGACCGGTAGCTTGTGAGTCACTCTCTTCCTGCACATTCTATGGTACCTAACTAAGAGGGTCCAGAACCTACATTGTTCCACACCTCCACGCCTTTGTACAGGCTGTGCTTTCTGCCTGCTGTGCCGCTCGTTTTTTGTTCAGCAAAGATTCAGACCTGGTATGCTCTCTACAAGAAAGCATTTCTTGGACCTGGGAGACAGCTCAGTAACATAAGCATCTGCCTGACCGAGTACAAGGTTCTGTGGATCCTTGGTATATACCAAAAAAAAAAAAGTTTTCTTGGGCTCTCCCACAAGCTTAAGCTTGTCCTCCAATGTGCCAACCTTGTATTTGTTGTTGTTGTTTGTTTTGGGTTTTTTTTTTTTTTCCAAATGGAGCTTTTGAATTTACAATCCTCCAGCCTCAGCCTTCCAAGTACCAGGACTGCAGGTGTGCAGCACTACATGCCCGGCCGTCAGCTCTGGGCCTTGTACAGACTCCCGTCATTCGGCGCAATTCCCACGCCATAGCTTTCACTTCTGTATCTATCTCTAGAGTCTCAAAGCCTTTGCTATCTTCCTTTGGAGACTATAATCCGATTTATTCATCTTCCATCCTTCGGCATCAGGCATAGTGCCAGATACCTACGAACTCCTAATGAACATTCTCAAGAATGTCAGACTCCTAACATCGCCCACAAGGCCCCTGCTCCAGCCTGTCTATCTCTCCTCCTCAGATGCCATTCTTGCCCTTCTCACCACAGATCAGCCACGTGGTTCCTCCAATGCGCCAACCTTACTTCCCCTTCAGGGCTTTCGCTTGTGCCCCTCCACTTTGGACTGTTCCCCCAATTCTTTAAAGAGCTGAAATGCCAACAAATGAGAACCTGCTTCTTGAGCTGAGTGTTGGTTACATGGCATATTCAGGGCTGTCAGCAGGTTTAGTTTTGCCTTCTAAGAGACATCTAGCACTGTATTTATTTTTCTTTTCTTTCTTTCTTTTTTTTTTTTTTTTTCTTCAATGTGGGATTTACAGGACCTTGCTCAGGCTAGACAAGTGCTTTATCACTGAACTTTACCTCCAACTTTTTAAAGTTTTTTTTTTTTTTTTAATTTTGAAATATTGCTTCAAACTTGCCCAGGCCTGAACTTGTGATCCTCCTGTCTCAACCCATGTGGCTGGGATTACAGGCATGTACTACCATGCCTGGCTATCTAGAGATGTTTTTAATTGTCATAGTGGGATAGGGAAGATTGCCACTGGTGTCTTGTTGGTAGAAGCCAGGGATGCTGCTAAACCCAGGACAGGCCCCTACAGGAGGGAATTATTGGGCTATCATCTGTAGTCCAGAGGTTAAGAAACTGGCATATGTACATGTACAGGCTCTCCAAGATGCACTCTGAAGATGTGTGCACCTTACCATATCTAAGGTATACATCAAATTAAAGACAATGCTCTACTTGGGAGGCTGAGGTAGGAGGATCCTTTGGGCCCAGAAGTTCAAAGCCAGCTAAAAAGAGCTATTACCCTCTGTGAGAGGTCTTTGTCACCCCGTCACTCTCCGTCCTAGTCCTGCATCGTCACTGTAGTGTTCTGATCACTTCCTTCATCTTCAAGGCACTTTTCACAATCTGATATTACAGTATTTTGTGGTTCTTGTCTGTCACTCTCATTGGACTGTAAGCCCTAGGAAGTCACTGCTGTGTATAATGCCTGGCCCATGGCAGATGCGCAGTTCAATGTTTGCTGAGTGAATATGTGTGTGATGAAACCAAAAGTGGATTGCCATTGAGCACTGCGACTGTCAAAGCCTGGAGCCCCCCTGTCCTGGCCAGTGGCCTCCTCTCTGCCGGAGAGTTGCATGGCAGCCAAATCTTATGTGGAAGGCAGCCTGTGAACAAAGAGTCAGAACAACACATCAGGGAAGCCATAGGAGAGCCCAATGGGAGGCACCGGTGCACTCTAGGCCGTGGGCATGACTTCCTCCCTGGAGCAACTTGGGGGTGCGGCAGCTGCTGGCAGAAGCTAAGGTTTGTCTCTGTGACTCAGCACAGATTCTCCTAGGAGAGATCCATTAATGATGCAGGTCTGGCCCATGATGTGCTGGTTTTAAGAGCTTAACTCACAAAAGGCAAGCACCCTTCCTGGGCGGGGGTGAGGTGAGGGTTCCTGCATCTTGCCCCCATTCCACTTGCCAGCCAAGCTGCTCCCTTAGGACAGCCCGCATTCATCCTTGTATCATGGCTCTAGCCGGCTGCGTGGCGCTTGGCTGGCACACTGGAAAACCATTGATGATGGAGATGGCGATGGTGATGACGATGGATGACAGGATCATGAAGCTGTGATGGTTGGAGCTGTCTGAATGCTAGAGAGAAGAGACATCTTGTTGGATCAGGATGGATGTCAGTTTAGTTCAAAAAGTTAACCCAACTTGGAAGAGGGAGCTGGGATCCTATGGGCCCTGTTCAGCCTAGCCCCACTGCCATCAGACCTCTGTCTCTACTGTGGCTGCCACCAAAGCTCACAGCCGTGTCAGGGACACCCCTCTGAGCCACTATGCTATAGATTCACTCCACAATCCTGGTTGGATTGGAAGCACTGACAATGTCTGCCTTGCATGGAGCTCTCACCTTGCTTTGTCTTGGCTGACCTGTCCTTCACTTTCCACCCCCTTCACTCCCTGCCACTGTCCTACCTTCTGCCAGCAACACCTGCAGCCAGCCACTTTGTCACAGCTCTGGCTTGGAAATGGATGTACATAGCTCAAGTGCCCTTCCTGGCTCATATGAAAACTCCTCCTTACCTTGCCTCGTCTGCCCATACATGGACTCAGCCCTGACTCTAGGGAACTGGACACCTGTTTCTTCTCTTCCTACCTTATTTCTGCCAGCAAGTAAACCAGCAAGCCTGGCTCACAGTGTAATTTATCAGTTCCCAAGAGTCAGGGAGCCTAGGAGCCTTTCAGGGAGCTTGAGGAGTCGACTCTGACCCTTCCCTGCTGAGAGGAGACTCCTAGGTCTGGCTGCTGCTCGGCAGTGTGCATTTGCACGGGTGACCTGAATTCTGAATGCCCTCTGTTCCTGCCCTCAGTTTCAAAGCCGTCACTGTAATTCTGCAGCCTGGTCACGTGGTCACACCCTGCAATCACCTGGAACCTGTCTGTCTCTGAAAACCTACACTCCAGGGTCTACTTCCCTGATCATTTATTCTCAGAGCATGAGGTTCTCCAGCTTGAGCCACTAAACTATTTTTCTGGCAGGCTTTCAGCCCCTCTTTTGTCCTTATCTCTTCCCTTCTAATCTGGACCTGGGCCCCATCCCTTGAACCTGTCACCAGCTATCAGCTTCCTCACCCGTGTCCCTCCAGCCTCAGCCTCCCAACTGCCAGACCTGCTGCTAGCAACCTGAGGATCGCCTTCTTCTCTCATCTGGCAGACAGGGTTGGAGAAGACTCAGGATCACTGTGATGACTCAGCCCTCACTGGGACCCCTACACAGACGCTTGGCACAATTTTAATACTGCTGAAGCCTCCTATTACTACCCATAGTTGTTATGCCCAACCCCGGGTCCCCACTTCGTTTGGTTACTTTCAGCAAACCCTTAATAAAGGACACAAGTTCTGTGTCCACTCAATTCTTTATGCATTTTATTACTTACATGTGGTCCCCGCCGCTCCACTACTGGGGATTAAACCCAGGGTCTCACATATGCTAGACAAGCACTCTACCATTAAGCCACATAACCTCCAACTCTCTTTTTGTGGTGCTAGGGATTGAGTCCAGAGCCTTCACACTGAGGTAGACTCCTAGCTATTTATTTATTTTTTGAGGGGGAGATAGGGTCTATTAAGTTTCTAAATTGCCTAGGCTGTGCTCAAAATTGTGATCTTCCCACCTCAGCCTCCTAGAGTGCTGTGATTACAGGCATGTGCCACCACACCCAGCTCCCAGCCCTCCTTTAAATTTTTTTTTTTTATTTGTTTGCTTGTTGTGTTTGTTTGTTTCTTTATTTTATTTATTTTGTGGCTGGCTCAGCCTGCCCTGGTGGTGGCGCTGGCGCAGCATGTGGTGCCGGGGATTGAACCGCAGTCCCTGCAGTTGCCTGAGCTTTCCTAAGCAGGCGCTTTAGACCACTGAACCATCTCGCCGGCCCCCAGCCCTCCTTTAAAAAAAAAAAAAGTTCTCACTAAATTGCCCAAGAAAGCCTCAAATTTGAGATCCTCTTGTAACAGCCTCCTGAGTAGCTGGGATTGCAGGTGTATGCCACTCTCCTGAGGCTTTTTCGGAATGCTATTATTCCCTCTTGTTCATATCTTCCTCTCCCCGCCACCTCTGAAGACTGAGCCCAGAACCTTCAACCAACTGAGCTATCCCCAAGCATCTGTTTACTTCACTTTGAGATAGGCCCTTCACTAAATTGCCCACACTGGGCTGGGACTTGCAGTCCTCCTGCCTGAGCCTCCTGGAGTGCTGGGGTTGCAGGTGTGCAGATGTGGCTTCCTGCTCACATCCTTTAGGTATTTCTCCTGGCCACTGCTTTCCTTTTCCCATGAGCAAAGTTGAACTAAATGTTTCCCTTGAACTTGGACCCCTTCCTAGACTTTGATCTGCCTTTATCAAAACACAGCCTCATTTCCTGCAAGATTATCTCCATGGGTGTACAGACTACATTTCAGCTCTCAGTCCTGCCTCTCTCTCTGTAACATGTCCTTTGCCATGTAACCATGTGCTGTGTCAATGGAGGTGGATTGTATTTTCCTATGCCACTGAACTTGGGCCTGGCCTTGGGACATGCCTTATCCAGTGGGGTATTAGCAGGTGTGACACAAGCAGAGGCCTTCAATGTGCTGCTGTGGTTAGACTTTGGAAGACAGACTAGCCCAGCAGAGCAGAGCAGAGCAGAAATCAGCTGAAACCCAGTCTGCCCACAGGAGCAAAAGGGAGAAATGCATGCTTACTGTATGCCCTCAGTTTGGGACTCGCTTGCTATGCAACCTTATGGCAACACTTACTGACAGATGTAGTGGGAAACACAAAGATTAGTTAGTTCTTGGGCTACAGAGACAGCTCAGTAGAATAAGCGCTTGCCTGGCAAGCACAAGGGCCTGAGTTGAACCCCTGGTTCCATCCAAAAAAAAAAAAAAGAAAAAGTTAGTTCTTAGTACGACTGGAAAGACATAGAGTGTGGATAATTATTTACAAAATAATTTGACAAAAATTATTTCAAAAATAAATTCCAGGTAAATTCCAGTGTTAAGAATACAACATTATTATAACATTGTTGTGGCTAGGTGTCACACACCTGTCATCACAGCACTTGAGACAGCAGGTTCACGTGTTCCAGGCTAGGCTAGGCTTCCTAGAGAATTCAAAGCTAGCCTATACTGCACAGTGAGACCTTGTCTCAGAAAAACACCAAATAATAACATTAATAATTTAAAAAATGAAGCCACAAAAAGTTAAAGTAAAATGGAATGCATGTACATTCTTGGATAGCAGAAAAGAGTACTATTCTAATTTTCTTTACTAGGGATCCGTGACTTTAAAAAGCAACTGAAGATGTGAAAGAGAGGAAATTATTCTTTTGGTTATATTACTTTTAAAAACTTTTGTATAGCTGGATTTGGTGGTGCACACCTGTAATCCCAGCATTTGGGAAACTGAGGCAGGAGGAATGTTGCAAATTTGAGACCAGCCTGGGCTACCAAGTGAGTTCAAGGCCAGTCTGAACTGCACACCAAGACCCTGTCTCAAAGACCAAAAAAACAAAGAAACCTTTGTATACAGATGAGGCATGATGGTGCACGCCTATAATCCCAGCACTCAGGAGGCTGAGGCAGGAGGACTGAAGAGAAATCAACGTCAGTGAGACCCTGTTGCAAACAAACACCTTTATATGAGAGAGAGAGAGAGAGAGAGAGAGAGAGAGAGAGAGAGAGAGAGAGAGAGAGAGAGATGTTTGCTCTAGCCTGCTGCCACAGCAACCTCTGTCATCACGGACACCTCACCAAACACACCAAGTTTGTGTGGGACATGATGCGGGAGGTGCACGGCTTCACCCCCTAGCAGCGCCGTGGGATGGAGCTGCTCAAGGTCTCCAAGGACAAACGCGCCCTCAAGTTCATCAAGAAAAGGGTGGGGATGCACATCCGTGCCAAGAGGAAGCGTGAGGAGCTAGGCAATGTGCTGGCTGCTGTGAGGAAGGCAGCTGCCAAGAAGGACTGAGCCCCTCTGGAATAAGCTTTACAGAAAGTCAGAAAAAAAATTTTGCTTCAAATTTCAGTCTTGGGGTCAGAGAGATGGCTCAGCAGTCTAAAGTGCTTGTGCCAGCCCCACCCCCAGCGTAGGCTGAGCCTGCCATAATAATAATTATAAGGGGCCGGTGAGATGGTTCAGTGGTCTAAAGCGCCTGCTTAGGAAAGCTCAGGCAACTGTAGGGACTGCGGTTCGATCCCCGGCTTCACATGCAGTGCCAACCCCACCACCAGGGCAGGCTGAGCCAGCCATAAAATAAGTAAATAGGGGCCGGTGTGATGGTTCAGTGGTCTAAAGCGCCTGCTTAGGAAAGCTCAGGCAACTGTAGGGACTGCGGTTCGATCCCCGGCACCACATGCAGTGCCAACCCCAGCACCAGGGCAGGCTGACCCAGCCATAAAATAAGTAAATAAAGAAACAAACAAGCAAACAAATAAATAAAATAAAATAAAAATTAAAAAAAAATAAAATAATAATAAAAATCAGTCTATTTAATGAAAGCTTCAAATGAGTGAAAAAACATAATGACCTCAAATAGTAAGGGAATAAATGGCTAATAAATATTTTTTAAGCGTTTTAGCCAAAAAGAATAGGAAAAACAAATGAGGCTGGGGGTATAGCTCAGTGACACAGGGAATACCTAGCACATACAAGGTCCTAGGTTCAATTCCCAGTATCAACAGCAGCAGCACCAACAACAACAATAATAATTCCGTAAAATACTATTTTCAGTGCACATAAAAGTTCCATAGACTGTTGGCCAGGATTGCTGGTGGTGACTACCCCCATAAATAGCTGAGAGGTCTCATGGCAAGAGGTAGCTCTGTGACAGCTGTGTGACTTTAACTGTTTAAAATCAAGATCCTGCTGGGCATTATGGCACACACTTATGATCCCAGCAGTCAGGAGGCTGAGGCAGGAGGACTGCTGTGAGTTCAAAACCAGCCTGTGCTACATGATAAGTTCAAGGTCAAACTGAACTGCATAGTGAAACCGTGTCTCTGAAAGAAAGAAAGAAAGAAAGAAAGAAAGAAAGAAAGAAAGAAAGAGAAAGAAGGACAACTAAAAACGCTTATGCAATGTGTGATGCTGGATTGGGGTCTGGTCCAGAAAAAGGACAAGAAAATGGTGGGCCAAATGTGCACAGTGGCTGGGGAGCCAGCGCAGTGGCTATGTGCCTGTCTGGCAAGCACCAAGTCCTGAGCTCAATCCCTAGAACAAAACAAGTAAAAAAAAAAAAATCAAGAAAACAAATGTATGTAATGGCTGCAGCAGGCTATTACAGTGATGTGGGTGGAAAAAATGTCCTGGGTCCATGCAGCTGAGAGAGACACAAGCCGCCTGGAAAGCTGGGTGGCAGATATGGGGTTTCCTTGTGCCTTTCACAAACATTTTGTAAACATGAAATTATTTCAAAATAAAAAGTTAAGAAGATACACAAGTAGAGTTGTATTTCTATTGGAAAAGATTTGTTGTTGTTTTCTTTTTTTTACAGTATGGGTGCTGCAAATTCTGCTGGCCGACTACTCCCCACTCCCCTCCGCATCCCGGGCCCTGTGCTCTGCCCACTCTGCTCTTCCTGCAGCTGCAGCCCGGAGTCCCCTCGCCCAGCTGGAGGGGGTGCGCAGATCGGGATCGGCCCACCCTGTCAGCAAACTCTCGGCAGCCAAGCTGTTGGTTAGATCCAGTAGGGTGACGCAAGCCGTGCCATCCGATGATGAGAGCAAATGTTTGCACAGCACACAGCCTGTGCCGGGCACTGCTGCGTCAGCCCTCACAGCAGCAGCGGCCCACGAATCACACACCGAGAGCCCGACTCATGGCGCTGGGGACCCAGTGAAGAGACAGGCTGCAGGCCTTCCGGGATGCCTTCCTTATTCTGCTGTTTGGTTCTGCTCACCCCAGCCCACTTCACTCCATTGTTCTCCATTCTAATTTTAGAGTACTAGGGGTTGAACCGAGGGCCTCTGCATGGAGTGACCTTCTCAGCTGCTTTTTTTATTTTGAGACAGGATTTGCAAATTGCCAAATTGTCTGGGTTGGGCTAGAACTTGTGATCCTCCTGCGTGAGCCTCCCAGGTTGGCACCTTTCTTTTCCCACATATCCACTTCCTATCTCCTGACTTGGTTTCCTCTTCCTCACCTGTTGCTCCCAGCTTTGTGCTCATGCCTCAGCCTCCCGCTCCTGGGCCCCTGCCACAGCCTTCCCTCCTCCATTGGCACCTTCTGACCCCTTTTCTCTAGCATCAAAGAAGGAAATTTTCTCTCTCTCTGTGTGCGTCTGTCTCTGTCTCTGTCTGTCTGTCTGTCTGTCTGTCTGTCTGTCTGTCTTTTTGTATCTGGCATAGTGTCTCACTATGCAGCTCGGACTTGTAGTGATCCTCCTCTCTCAAGCCTCCTCAGCACTAAGTTACAGGCATGTGCCACCATACCCGGTCTCAGTGCCCCTGGGGGTGGGGCTGGCATAGCATGCAGTGCTAGCGACCGAGCCCTAGTCCCTGCACTTGCCTAAGCAGGCACTTAGTCTGCTGAGTTATTTCACCAGCCCTTTTTCTGTCTTTTTAAAAAGACAGTCTTGCTATGTGGTCCAGGCTGGCGCCAAATTCATGGCAGTCCTACTGTCTCACTTCTGGAATGCTGGGATCACAGGCATGCGCAGCTGGGAGCCCCCCTCCCTGTCTGAGATGCTGCTGTGCTCTGGTCTGTGGAGGACAGCCTGACCAGCAAGTCTGGAATCTGCAGACCTTACCCCTGCCCCACCCCGGCTGGCCTCTCCTGACTTCAGCTCCGCAGGACTGTCTGAGGAGATGCCCAGGTCCTTCTTGTCTACTTCTGCCCCTGCAGTTGCTTCTCCTCAGAAGCTGTTTCTCCCCCAGGGATCCCCAGCCAACTCTGAGCTCACCTTTGTTGAACCTAGGTATGATAAGCAGACCATTTATAACTTCCCTGGGTCTCCCTTTTTCTCACCTGGGAAATGGGGTGATTGTAGACTTGCAGGGTTGCTGTGGGGAAATTGGTGTTGTTCTTTTAGAACAATAGAAGGACACTTTCCAACACCATGAGGGTGGGCTGCAGCCAGAGAACAGTGCCTGACACAGCACCTGGAAACACATTTGTCAAAAGACTGGGCCCAAAGGCCAGCGAGATAGCTCAATGGACTAAGCACCTGCTTAGGCAAGTGCAGAGACCAGGGTTCGATCCCCAATACCACGTGCCATGCTGGCCCTGCCCCCAGACCCACTGAGCCAGTCACTGAGACTGGGCATGGTGGCACATGCCTATAATCCCAGTGCTGGGGAGACTGAAAACAGGAGAATCACTATGAGCCCAAGCTGTGTAGTAGTGAGACTCTGTACCAAATACATAAATTTAAAAAAAAAGAAAAGAGACTGAGCCAATCTAGCCAGGGAGGGAGCTTTTTATCTTCCCCTTAGGTATGGGTGACAGAAGTCATGACATGTATCATTATGTGCACTTCTGGGCCGCTGTTCCTGTCAGGCTGGGGGTGGGGAGTCACTCCTGGTGTTGCCACACAGCTGGGGTTCCTCCTGACTAAGCTGCAGACTGTGAGGGTACGAAGACTGTGCTGGGCTGGGCATCCTGACATCCTGCTTACCTCATGGTATACCTTGGGGCAATGCGCTTAACTGGAACCTCGTTTGCTTTCAATGTGAAAGGGTCTGACTTTCAGAATTACCTGTGATTACACAAGTGGGGGCTGCACCGGCCACCCTTACATGCTCAGTTATGTTATTGCACCTCTTATTCTTGTAATAGCAGTGTCTGGTCCTCATCAGTGAGCAAACATGTTGAGAACTAAACTGGGTGTTAGCCCAGGCCTGTCATCCCAGTACTGGGGAGGATGAGGCAGGAGGATCGTCTTGAGTTCAAGGCCAGGCTGGGCTACCTAGCAAGATCCTGTCTCAGAAAATGAAATAAAGCAAAATAAAAATTAGGAATGGTACTGACTGTGTATCCTTCTGTTCCGTTCCCACCTGCAGTGCCCCCAAGTTAGGCCCTCAAGTCCTTACACCTGGCCCATTGATTGCAGGCCCTCTAACCTCCAGCACACAATCACCTTATTTTTATAGGAGTCAGGAAAAGCCACTTCCTACTCTGCTCCAGGCCCTGCTCACCCAGCTCCTGCCCTTCACAAGGAGCTGGAGCCCAGGCCAGGGGAGCCCTGAGGCCACACACCCCACCCTGAATGCCCCAGCCACACAGGGCACCTTTGGGACATTTTCAATCTTCACCAGGACCCCCAGATTCCAACAGGGGGTAACCCCTGAGCACCAGGATGAGTCAGGTCCAGCCAGCCTGGGTTCCAACTCTTAATCCTCTTGCCTCAGCCTCTCTCAGTGCTGGGTTTATAATTGTGTGTCACCTCACCTGGCTCCTTTTTTTTTTTAACTTTATTTATTTATGTTATGGGCAGCTCAGCCTGCCCTGGGGGTGGGGCTGGTGCAGCATGTGGTGCTGGGGATGGAACCAGGGTCTCTGCATTGCCTGAGCACACATTTTAGACCACTGAGCTCACTTGCCAGCCCTCCTTTTAAAATATTTTTTTATTTTGCTATGAGGTCCTGCCAAAATGCTTATGTTGCTCAAATGTGGTCTTTCCACCTGGCTTCCCAGGGTCACTGAGGTCATTAGCCCACACCAACATGACCAGTTATTTATTTTTATGTCTGTTTATCTATCTATCTATCTATCTATCTATCTATCTATCTATCTATCTATCTATCTATTTTTGCAGGACCAGGGTTTGAACTCATGACCTTGCACTTGCCAGGCAGGCACTTGTGCCACGGAGCTAACTTCCCGCCCCCTCTTGTTTATTTTTAACTAGGGCTTCACTAAATTTCCCAGGCTGGCCTCAAGAGTCAGAAACCCTCTTATCCCACCTCAGCCTCCAGAGTAGCTAGGATTATGGCTGTGGGCCACTTACCTTATTTGGGTTTCCTTGTTTTTTCTTTTCTTTTCTTCTCTTACTTTTTTTCTTTTTTGACAGGGTCTCACTATGTAGTTCAGGTTGGCCTTGAACTCACCAGGTAGCCCAGGCTACCATTTCAGTAACCCTCCTGCCTCTGCCTTCTCTGTGCTGGAAGCACAGGCATGTGTCACCCCAACCAAGCTAATGCTTTTGTCTTTTTCCCCCCTTACTTAAGAAATGATCCTCGCGTGGCCAGACTGCAATCTTTATATTCTGCTTCTCAGGGCCAGCAAGATAGCTCAGCGGACTAAAGAGCCTGCTTAGCAAGTGCAGACACGCGCAGGGACAGTAGTTGGATCCCTGGCATCAGTGCTGCACCAGCCCCCACAGACTGAGCCACCAGTCCTGGCAGGCAGGCATAGGGGAACATGCCTGTAATCCCAGTGCTGGAGAGGCTGAAAGCAGGAGGATCACCATGAGTCTGAGTTGCACCGTGAGACCCTGCAACAACCAAATTCGTAAAATAAATAAATAAAAATATTCTGCCTCTCAACACAAAGCTTTCCTGGAAGATGGACCATGTGTACGGTGTGAGGTGGGGATTCTGTGGATTTCCACCTGAGAATCCATAATTACTTTGTCATAAATTGAAGCTCCCTCCCTGGAAAACCAAACCAAACCAAACCAAACCAAAACAGAAAAAAGCAATGCCAGGGGGAGCTTTGGAAACCTAGCTTTATCTTGTCTCTCTCTTTCAGAAGCCAGTGTCAGATTTCTATCACCTTGTTTAGTGATGTGGTCTCAACCCAGTCTTGTGTGTTTGTGTTCCTGACGGTTGGCTCCACACCCTCACTGCACTGCGTACGGCCTGAGCTTCCTGCTCCACACCACCTGGGGAAATCCTTTAAGGCAGATTTCTTTCTTTCCAGTTCTTTTAAAAAAATAATTACTTAATTAATTATCTGATACAGGATCTCGCTATATAGCTCAAAAGACTCACAGTGATCCTCCTGTCTCAGTGTCCAAAGCACTGGGATTGCAGGCACATACCACCATGCCTAGTTTCGGTGGCGAGTACGGTGGCATAGTATGTGGTACCTGGGATCAAACCCAGGTCTTTGGTGCTTGCCAGGCAGGTGCTTAGACCACTGAGCTATCTCCCCAGCCCCAAAGGCAGATTTCTTAAGAGACCAGCTACTTCTGGCCCCAACACACACAAGGCGATACACTCCCAGGAGTAATGTAAGTAATTAAGGCCTGAAGTCTCCAACTGGGGCAAGCAGCAGGCTCAGGGCAGGGCTGGGATGAGCTCGGTCTCCCTGAGGAGCTCATCTGCTTTTCCTTGGAGGACAGCTCCTTAAAGCTAAAAATAAGTTCAATCAGCTGGGCTGTGGCTCAGTGCCATGCCAGAGTGCTTGCCTAGCATGAGAGGTCCTGGGTTTGATTCTCAGTGTTACAGGATGAATGGATGGATAGATGGGTGGGTGGGTGGGTGGATGGATGGATGGGTGGATGGGTGGGTGGGTGGGGGGATGAATGAATGGTTTATATAGCTTGATGCTGTGGCTGTGTCTAGATTCCCCCCGCAAACCTCATGCAGTCATAGGTGGGGTTTTCTCAGGGGTAGCTCCATCTCAAGTGAGTGACGCTGAGATTGATTCATGGCGCAGTGCTAGGCTCCAGGGCACTAGGATTCAGGGTGTGAGTGCTGCCCACCTTAGGTAGCCTGGATAAGACCTAAGGGATAGAAAGAGCTGTGGCTTTGCTGTCCTCTGTTTGTTATGAACTTTCTCTTTTGTGATGTCGTCCTGCCTTGGAGTCATCCAATCATGGATTGAAACATCTATAAACTATCAGCTAAATGACCCTTGGGTATTTTGTCTCAGAAACAGGAAATGTGAGATACCTCTGTATCTCAAGGGAAACATCCCAAGGCCTCCCGGAGATGCCTGAGGCTCAGACAGTAACAAATGCTAAGCATGGGATGCTTTCCCTACACAGATGTGCCCCTGATAGGGATTAATTTATAAATTAGGCACAGTAAGAGATCAACACAGATAACTAATAATGAAGCAGAACAACTATGACAATATACAATGGTACTTTGCTACTGTTCATTAATTGGTTCTGGGAGTTAATGAGAACAGAAACACCAAGAACCAAGTAGATTGAGACTGTGTGTGGTGGTGTGGGCCTGTAATCCCGGCTCTTGGGAGGTTGTAAACAGGCAGATCACTACGGGTCCCATCTAGTAGCGAGACCCTGAATACTCTATAGACCCTCCCCTAAAATATAAAAAGTAATAAATAAATAAATAAATAAATAAAAACAGAGGAATTTTCTTGAAAAAAAAAAAAAAAAAAGAACCAAAGATTGTTTTGCCTAGAGAAGGTGATGAACCACGAAGCAATTGACACCAAGAAGTTCTAGCTTGTGCCTTGAGTGTCAAACAAACTGAGAACTGGCGTATAAGTTTTGCATCAAAATGTGTCACACAGGGCCGGTGAGATGGCTCAGTGGTCTAAGGTGCCTGCTTAGGCAAGCTTAGGCACCACAGGGACTGTGGTTTAATCCCCAGCACCACATGCTGCGCCAGCCCCATCCCCAGGGAAGGCTGAGCCAGCCAGAACACAAATAAATAAATAAATAAATAAATAAGGTCTAAAAAAAATAAAATAAAACAAAAATAAACTTTAGAAAAATGTGTCACACAGTTGAGTACAAAGGCACGACTGTACTATAATAAAATTCACTGCTTGGTACAGTAGCACATGCCTGTAATCCTAGCACTCAGGAGGCTGAGGCAGGAAGATCGAGAGTTCCAGCCCTGCTAGGAATCTTAGCAACTTAGTAAATGTTATAGCTTGTGTGTCACCCTCCCTGCAAAGCCTAAAGCCTCCTGCAGTCACAGGTACAGCCGTTTCGCAGGTGGCTGGATCTAGAGTATTGGTGCTGGGATTAGGCATGGGTGGTTACTAAATCTGTCCACGGACTGTTGATTGGCACCACCCTAATCCTGGTAGCCTAGGTGGAGTATAAAAGGGGCAGAAAGAAGCTGCTAAGGTCCTCTGCTAGCTTTACTAACTTCTGCCTGCCATGAGCTTTTTCCTCTGTGACGCCTCTCTGCCGTCAACCCTGCCTTGGAGCAGCTGACTGCAGGGCACAACCTCTACAAAGGTTCTGTGAGCCAGATAAACTTTTCCTCTCCGAACTTGGGGGTGTTGGGTATTTTTTCATCTCAGGAATCAGAAAGGTAACTAGGACAGTGAAACTCTGCCTATAGGTAAGTAAATAAATGCAAAGGGCTAGAGATGCAGCTCAGTGCAAAGGACCTGAGGTGATGCCCCAAATCACAAGAGAACACCGCTGTGACCTTTGGATAAGAGACTTGAAGTTCTGTGGCAATCTCCAGGATGAGAAGAAATGTTTCGTTCTTCTACCAGAGCTCCCTGCTGGCTGAACCACTGAGGCTGGAGGACCAAGAGCCCACCCGGTGGGTGTCCAGTGACCAGCTCCAGCAGTGTGTGACAGCAGGGATGGAGACCAGCCAGCCAGAAGACACGGAAGCAGACGTGTGGTTTGGGATAACAGTGGGGGGCTGAATGAGACAGCTCTGGGGCTTCCTGCTCCAGCCCTCTATCTCCCGGCCCACTCACAGCTCAGAGCCCAGGCTTCTTTTTTTTTTTTTTTGAGACAAGGTCTTACTATGTAATGCAGGTTGGCCTTGAGCTCACTGTGTAGCCCAGGCTGGCCTTAGAATCACAACGAGCCTCCTGCCTCAGCCTCTAGAGTGCTGGGATTATAGGTGTGTGCCACCACAACTGGCTGCCTGGGCAAGCTAGGTTTGATTTGGTTTTGAGACAGGGTCTCGCTAGGTAGTTCTGGCTGGCCTTAAGTTCACTACGTAGTGTAGGTTGGCCTTGACTTGCAGTGATCCTCCTGTCTCAGCCTCCCCAGTGCTGGGTTTACAGGCATATGCCACTTCGCCCAGCTGCTTGGGCAATTTAAAAAGACTCGAGGGTGGGGATATAGCTCAGCGGCATAAGCACCTGCCTGGTAAGCTCAATGTCCTAAGTTCGATCTCCAGTACTGCAATAATAATAACAATGGTGATAATGATGATGATAAAAATAAGTAAAAAGACTCTCTGAAAAAAAATGACTGGAAAAAAGTGACTGATAGTTCAGTGGTATTGTTATCTGCCAGATAACAGTGGAATGCCCCTGGGTTCAACTCCCAGTACTGCCAAAATTTAATTAAAAATAAAATAAAATGCTTGTTATGACTCACTAATTGATTCATTCTCTCATTAAGTATGTCCTCACCTGAGTCTCAGAGAAGTTCTCTTCCCTTCTTGCCAAGCTGTGATAGCCAGATCCTGCCCCCTAGTGCTCCATCTGGGAACTGATTTCTACCTTGCTCAAACTTGGTCTTCCTACAGGTCAATTTTTGGGGTTGTTGGAACTAAACTGAATTCAGTAAAAAGTCCTGAGCAGAGTCCCAGACTAGGTATTTGAGGGGTGAAGACAAAGATGATTTGTAACCCAAACTCAGACATCCAGAGGTTTCCCCAGTGTATGGCCAGTACAGTTGCTGTCACCTGTGCTGTTCCATACGGTAGCAACTATTTTCTGTGGTCACAGACTTGAAATGTAGTTGGTGTAGCTGTAAAATTTAAATTTTATTTAATTTTAGGGCTAGGGAGATAGCTCAGTGGCATAAGTGCCTGCCTGGCAAGCACAAGGTCCAGAGTTTGATTCCCAGTACTGGAAAACAATAATAATAACAATAATAATAATAATAATAACAATAATAATAATAATAATAATAACAACAACAACAACAATAATAATTGTAATCCACTAGCTGGGGAGATAGCTCAGGGGCATAAGCACCTGCCTGGCAAATGCAAGGTCCTGAGTTCAACCCCAGGTATAAAAAATAAGCATACGATGAAAATAAATTTTAATTCATTGATATTTAAATATTAAAATGATGTTTATTATTTCAGTCATTGGCAGACACTCAACTAAGTACTTTGGGGGAGTTGGCAGTACTGGGGGTGGAATCCAGTCCTTCACACTAGAGTACACTGCCCTTTTAATTATTTTTATTTTGAGACAAAATAAGTTGCCAAGGCTGAGCTTGAACTAACCATCCTCCTGCTTCAGTCTCCCAGGGATTACATGTACCATCACACTTGCTTCAATTATGTATGTTTTATAACAGCCTTTAACATTTGATCTAAATTCAGAGGGCAGGCCAGATAACTCAGCAGACTAAAGTGCCTGCTTAGGCAAAGAGCAGCACCCAGGGTTTGATCCCCAGCATGCCATGCCAGTCCTGCCCCTAGGGGGCACTGAGACAGTGATTGAGACTGGGTGTGGTGGTGCGCCCCTGTAATCCCAGAGCTTGGGAGACTGAAAACAAGAGAATCACTATGAGTCCAATCTATGTAGTGAGACCCGGTAGATCTTGTACTAAATACATAATTAATTAATTAATTAATTCAGACCAAAGCTGGAGAGATAGCTCAGCAGCATTAGTGTCTGCCTGGCAAGCACAAGGTCCTAAGTTTGATCCCCAGTACCACAAAAAGAAAAAAACAATTCAGATCAAATATTTCTTTTGTTTTCCTTGGGGATGGGTAGGGATGTTGTGCTATGTTGCCTAAGTAGATTTCAAACTCCTGGGTTCAAGCAATCCTATCAGCTTCCCAAGAAGTTGGAACTAGAGGTATGAACCACTGTGCTGGCCAGGCAGATCTGTATTTCTGGTGCAAATTTAATCTCTCTTGGGGCTGGGGAGATAGCTCCATGGCACAAGTGCCTGCCTGGCCAGGGCAAGGTTGTGAGTTCGAACCCCGGTCCCGCAAAAAAAAAAATTTAATCTCTCTCTCTTGGCCAGCCAAATAGCTCAGTGGATTAAACAGCCTGCAAGCAGGAGCAGGAGCCATGGGTTTGATACCCAGCTCTGCTGGCTGCGCCGCCAGGGCACACTGCGATGGCAATTGAGACTGGGTGTGGTGGTGCGTACCTGTAATCCCAGCTCTTGGGAGGCTGTACACAGGTGGATCACTACAAGTCCAATCTAGTAGTGAGATCCTGAACACCCTGTAGACCCTTCCCTAAAAATACAAACAAACCTAACAATCTCTCTCTGAATCTTTGTTTCTCTGTGTCTGCCTGTCTCTCTCTCTCTCTCTGCCCAGGGTCTCTCACTGACTATATCCCCAATTGTTTTTGCATTTCTGTGTTGAGACAGGGCGTCAGTAAATTGCAGAGGCTGGCGACCAACTTGTGATCCTCCTGCCTCATCTTCCCAAGTTGTGAGAATCTGAGCTGTAATTTCACTTCTTAATTGTGATGTGCTGTAAGTATAAAACATACACTAGATTTCAAAGACCTAGAATTAAAACAAAATAATAAGTTTTGGAAGATGGATGTGGTAGAATATGCCTATAATTTCAGTACTCTTGAGGGGGAAGGTGAAGCAAATTTGAGCCCAGCCTGGGTAATTCAGTGACTTGGTGAGACCCTGCCTCTAACAAACAAATAAAAATAAATACACAAATAAAAGGGGCTGGGGATATAGCTCATTGTGAAGGCCTTGAGTTTAATTGCTAGTACTGCAAAATAAATAAATAAATTATGATGATAGTAAATTTTGGGATAAAGTGGTTAAATACATTATGAAAGTTCAGGGCCGGCGAGATGGTTCAGTGGTCTAAAGCGCCTGCGTAGGAAGGCTCAGGCAACTGCAGGGACTGCGGTTCGATCCCCGGCACCACATGCTGCGCCAGCGCCACCACCAGGGCAGGCTGAGCCAGCCACAAAATAAATAAATAAAGAAACAAACAAACACAACAAGCAAACAAATAAATAAATAAATAAAATTTTTTTTAAAAAAAAAAGAAAGTTCATTTGTCTGAGAAATGGTTACCATGGGGATTACAATTACAAATTCGGGCTCAGGTTCTGTTTCTGCAGGACACACTCTTAAGCTGGTGCTCTCTGGCTTGGGTCTCCTTCCAGTCCTGCCCATGCACCCTGATCTCTGCCTCCTTCACAAAGCTGCCGGACCCCTCAGCAGCTGGGTGAGATGGGCGTGGCTTGAGGATTAAATCTCCAGTGGCCTGTGGTCCAGCCACTGCTGCTGCCTCTGGATTCATTAGCACTGCAGAATCGCAGGCCCATCTCAACCACCTGATGCAGAATCTGTACCTCAGCGAGAGCCCCACCTGATCTGTTTGCACACTGGAGTCTGAGAAGCGGTTGCCTATTAGATATCTGACAGGAGACAGAGGTGGCAGCCTGATTGCTTTTCTTTGCTCAGTGGCACAGGAAACAAAGTCAAGGTTGAGAGTCAGGCTGTGGAAAAGGTACTGGTGTTTTTGAGAAGCTGGAGAAAGTGTGGGGTAGTTACTCAGAATGGGGAAGACCTAAATTTCATTAACTTAAAATGAGGTCAGTGAGGAAAGGCTACTATTTATTTTTCTTTACTTTTCAGCTGCCTGGGTAGTAAAGGCCGCTGAGTTTGGTAGAAATAGACAGTGAGACAGGGCTAGGTTTCCTAAGGAGTCAGTGCAGAAGACCAGAACACATTACAACTATGGATGGAGCCATACACACTGAAGGGCAGACCTCAATATAAAGATGGAATGCCCAGGCCTACATGCTGCCCCATGGGATAAGCAACATGTTATAATTGGTGTTATCCAGTCCAATAAAGGCTACACAGACATCAGTCACCCTGGTGGGTGACCAGGACCTCCTCAGTTGTCTCTGCCAGAAAAGGTCCTTGTTCTGTGCATGTACACTTGCTGCATGACCTGCTTCCTCACTGGCTCAACATGACCTAAGTGGCTCTACTTGTAATCCTATTGGTTGCTCATAGTTTTGTCCCAGTTGCACCCATCTTATGATTTTGCTCTACAAAACTTTGAGAAGTGGGCTCACTGGCAACCCATTTTCTAGGTCCCTTCCTGTCTCTCTCAGGAGTTGTCTCTCCCTCAATAAAATTTCCTATTCTTAACCTCCATTGTTTCTAAGAATTTATTCTTCAATTAAAAAAATAAAAACCATTTATTTATTTCATACAGGGTCTCATGACACAGCTTGGACTCCTAGTGATCCTCCTGTCTCCGCCTTCCCAGCACTGGGATTATAGGTGTGCAGCACCACAGATGGTTATGGGAGCCAGTAAAGCGCACTCAAAGTTCTGAGGCCAGCACAGCATGCAGTACCAGGGATCGAACCCAGGTCCTGGTGCTTACCAGGCAAGTTCTTAGCCCTCTCCCCAGTCTTATTTTTCAGTTCTGAGAGCGTAAACTTGGCATACCTGACATCTAACAGACTGGAAGTTACAATATTTTCCCTACATCATTTGGAGGTCCTATATCATGGGTACAGAGCTACAGTTCTTTTGCTGAGAACCATAAGGCATAATTTAGAGCATTTACAAAGGGATGGCTGTAATTCTTTTGGCCAAGGAGAAAAGAGAGGCTGGTATGGTGACCCATGCCTGTAACCCCAGCTTCTCATGGAGCTGAGGCAGGAAGATGGCAAATTCAAGTTCAGGACCAGGCTCGGTAATTTAGACTCTGACTTGAAATTTAGAGTCCAGCACGGTGGTGCATGCCTGCAATTACGACACTGTGGGAGGGTGAGGCAGGACATCAGAACGTGACCTGTCAATCATGCAGTTCTGTGACACTTACGTAGAACACGTCCCCAAACTCTGCACCTGGAATCAAAGACTACCTTCAGTTCTTACAATAACTCAAACAGGGTTTGTTTTTTTTTTTTAATTTATTCATTTAATATTGCATCCGGTGCTGAGGTTGCATGCCCGGCAAGTAGGGCTGGGGACTGAACTCAGGTCCTTGTACTTGCCAGGTTGGTGCTTATTCCTCTGAGCTATCTCTCCAGGCCCCTCAACCAGGGTTTCGATAGGAAAGCCTAGACCTGACCTTAGCCTGAGGAGTGGGAGATACAAAAACAGTCATCACTGAGCTCTTGCCACTGTGCTGTCTCACGGTGGTGCACTTTGACCCTGAAGGATGTACTTCTTTTCCTACTTTAACTGGTCCGCACTTGTTCTGCAGAGCATACCTCTTTTCCTACCTTGAATGACTGTGAAATCTTTTGTGCTTGTTTTCTCCAACTCTTTGTTCAGGGCGAAAAGAACCTAGAGAGAATGCCCAGAACCCAGTTAACAGGAGGATCATTGTGAGTTCAAGCCAGCTTGGACTACACAGAGACTCTGTCTCAACAAAACAAAACAAATCAAAACAAAACAAAACCAAACTAAACTAAACAAAACAAAACTAGACAAGACAGAAAGAGAAAGTAAGCTGTGCCCTCAGGCTGCAGAGCTGTAGCTGTAGCTCAGAGGCAGAACGCCTCCCTAGCACCTCTGAGGCCTTGATCACATCTCTAGCTCTGAAAAAGAAAATTGCTTATAACTGGCTGAGCAGGAGGCCAAGGTGTGACAGTGATGTGTGAGGGCCCAGCTAGAGCATCACCCTGCCAGCTTGGGCACACTCACTCCACTCCTCCAGACTAGCCTTTCCAGCCCGGAGGTTGTGCTTACCACTGAGGGACTCCCTGGGCCTCCAGCTCCACAGCTGCAACAAAAACAATGGGCAGTTTAAACTCTGCTTCAGGCACTTGACAACCGCTATTTTCAACACAACTGTTCTATATTACATTCGCCCCCCCCCACCACCACACACACATATAAAGATGCCAAGGCTCTGCATAGTACATAATACTCCTGAAGTCCCACTACCACGAGTGATGTGAACTTGGATGCAGACCCTGAGCTGGCTGCTGCTTGCTGGTGAGTCACCTTGAGGGTATTTGTTTCTGCTTCCCTAAGGCTGATTAACGCTGCAGAGATAGATACCCAAGGGAATATGCATGTTTACCAAACACCTCAGCAGATTCGGAGGGTCTGGGGAGAATGTTTCTGTGGCCCCAGCTTCCTCTTACTGTAACCCACTCCTATTCTTAGACAGGTCTGAGTCACAGGGCATTCACAGTACCTTTGGCTCAGATGGCTTCATCTGGAGCTTCTGCAGTCGCAGATGGTGGGAAAGAGCATTGTGATGCGAGGTATTTGTAAGTGAGCGCTGGCGCCAGGCCTTGCAGGCCAGATAGTGCTAAAGCAGGGACAGCAGGTCGCTGCTGGGACACCCAAGGTCTTTATTCTTTCTACTCTTTTTTTTTTTTTAGGAAAGTCCTAGCTAATGTTTATGAGCAATATTGCTAATTCGAAGGGGGAAGCTTTCTGATGCCCCTCCCCCACCCATCTGAGCACAGGAAGTTAGAAGTTAGTATAAGTCAAAAGGGGCGGGGCTCTGAAGGAAGTCAGTGAAAGGTGGAGACATCCGAATTGTGGCTGGACGTGCATCTGAAGAAGACAAGTCCTGAAGGCTAAAGTCATGAGGGCCAGGCTGGCACACTTCTTTAAGAGATGGATAGAAATCTGAGATTACACTATAATTGGTAGCACTCAGGCCATTAAACCCAGATATACATCAGGTACCTGGGTGGGTGACCTGGACCCACCCTTTCCTCAAAATGTTCCTGTTTCAAAAGTCAGATAAACCAAAGCTGAATGATGTCATCCATGAGCCCTTTCCTGGTGTGCCCTGCTTCCCTATTGGGTCACTGTTAGCCAAGCAGCTACAGCTGTGCTATTATTGGTTGACTATAGTTTGAGTTATATTTTACATACTTGTGACTGCTGGCACAGATGTGGGTACACAAAGGTGATATAAATGGACCCCAGGGATACAGTTCAGTGGCACAAGCACCTGCCTAGCAAATGCAAGGTCCTGAGTTCAGTTCTTAACACAAAAAAGAAAAAGTGATATAGTAATATAGAGATGAGATCGAAGGCCAATTAATATCCCTAGAAGCAGGGAACAATAAACAGAGCCCAGGGAGGGCTGCTTTTTGTTTCTTGGGAATCCCGGAAAGCTGGCATTCAAGGCTGCAGACAACAGCTTCTCCTGTAGGTGCCCTGTTCTTTGATCCCTTGTTTGTGATGTTAATGGTTGTCTCCTCCTCTGTTGAAGTGTTATCAGTTAGCATTAGTGTGAATTTAGTGTTAGGCATATGATGAAAGATATGGTGATTTGTATTCTGTATTCATTAAATGGTGTATTCCTTAGCCTGTTTTTTAGCCTTCAATAAAAGTGAGATACTTCTGAGGCTCTGGGCTCACTTGGAGGGAAATCTCATTGAGTCCTCTGAAGCTAAATCCATCGGGTCTTCTCGTCGTTTCTTTCAGCACTGACTCATAACGTACAACAGTGGTATAAATTACCCCTGACAAAAAGCTTGGGTGACACCCCACTTCCAGGCCTCCTCGTTTCTCAGGAGGTATTTGATTCCCCAGTAAACCTTTCCTACTCTTTTTTGTTGTTGTTGTTGGTATTTAGTACACGGTCTACAGAGTCAATAGGATCTCACTACATAGATTGGACTCATAGTGATTCTCCTGTTTTCAGCCTCCCGAACGCTGGGATTACAGGCGTGTGCCACTATGCCCAGTCTCAATCACTGTCTCAACACGCCTTGGGGGCAGGGTTGGCACAGCACACTGGGAACTGAACTCTAGTAGGCGGGCTGTGCTCTGCCTAAGCAGACATTTTAGTCTGCTGAGCTATGTGGCCAGCCCTAATTCCACGAATAGAAAGCCTTTTGAAAATAACTTGCTAGTGTTCTTGTCTCTGCCAAATTATCAAAGCAGGATGGTTCACCAAACAACAGAACCCATCATTTCCTTGAGAGTCAGGTTGAGACTTCAGATCCTTGGCTAGGCAGGATCAGTGCCCCTCTTCAGCCTTAAACAGTTACAGAAGGCAGACCTCTAGCTCTTCAGTAGCTTTTAAAAGTAAGGGAGTCAAAAAATAAAATAAAATAAAAAAATAAAAGTAAGGGAGTCAGAGCTGGTTGTGGTGGTACATGCCTGTAATCCCAGCCCTTGAGAGACTAAGGCAGGAGGATAACCATGAGTTCAAGGTCAATATGGGCTAGATAATGATTTCAAGGCCAGCCTAAACCACATAGCCTGGGGCCGGCGAGACAGTTTAGCAGTCTGGAGTGCCTGCTTAGGCAAGATTAGGCAATTGCAGGGACCGTGGTTTGATCCCCAGCACCACATGCTGTACCAGCCTCACCCACAGGGTAGGCCGAGCTGGCCACAACAAACAAACAAACAAATAAATAAAGTTTGGCGGAAAAAAAAACACCACATAGCATGACCCTGTCGACAAAAAACTCAAGCAACAAACAAACAAAAAATCAAAGTCCCAGGTTGGGGGATGAAGTGGATTAAATGATGAAATAAAGATAGGTAAAAACAAAACAAAACAAAACAATCAATTTTTAATTCTTTCTTTCTTTCTTTCTTTCTTTCTTTCTTTCTTTCTTTCTTTCTTTCTTTCTATGGCCAGCTCAGCCTGCCCTGGGAGTGGGGCTGGCGCAGCATGTGGTGCCAGGGATCGCATCATGGTTCCTGTGGTTGCCTAAGCTTGCCTAAACAGGAGCTTTAGACCACTGAGCTATCTCACTGGCCCAGAAAAAAAAAAAAATCAATTTAAAAAATAAAAACTCAGGACACAAACCCAGTTTACACAAAAACTTTTTTCCTTTCTCTTCTCCCAAAACACAGGAAGCCTGTGCAATTCCTTTTCACCTACAAAGGGGTTGGGCCATTGCTTTTTTACTTGCTAATGGACCACCTTTTCATCTGTAAAGTGGGCTTTCCCATTATCTTTCAGTAGGTGGAGGAGGAGGGCAAGATTGAGATTATAGATTGTTAAATTTCATATTTCCATTGCCCAAAACACACAACTATTCCCAGTCCCAAACTGTAGTGTTCCTCCCTCACCTAAGGCCCTGAACTAGATTCTTGGGTTTTTTGTTTGTTTGTTTGTTCGTTTTTGACACAGGGTCTCAATGTGGTCATATTATAGATAGCTAAATTCAGCAGAAATATCATAGGCAGTGAGACAGGGCTAGGTTTCCTAAGGAGTCAGTGCAGAAGACCAGAACACATTACAACTATGGATGGAGCCATACACACTGAAGGGCAGACCTCAAGATAAAGACGGAATGCCCAGGCCTACATGCTGCCCCATGGGATAAGCAACATGTTATAACTGGTGTTATCCAGTCCAATAAAGGCTACACAGACATCAGTCACCCTGGTGGGTGACCAGGACCTCCTCAGTTGTCTCTGCCAGAAAAGGTCCTTGTTCTGTGCATGTACACTTGCTGCATGACCCGCTTCCTCACTGGCTCAACATGACCTAAGTGGCTCTACTTGTAATCCTATTGGTTGCTCATAGTTTTGTCCCAGTTGCACCCATCTTATGATTTTGCTCTACAAAACTTTGAGAAGTGGGCTCACTGGCAACCCATTTTCTAGGTCCCTTCCTGTCTCTCTCAGGAACAATTTCTTCCTCAATAAAATTTCCTACTCTTAACCTCCATTGTTCCTTAGAATTTATTCTTCAATTTTAAGGTATCTGACATCACAGGTTGTAATCTCTATTTATTTCCCCTATATTGTTTGGAGGTTCTATATCATTAGAAGACCTCAGTGAGATTCAATGCTTTGAGCTTTATGTCTTGTCACTGTATATATTATTTTTGTTAAAGTGATGATAAATTTATGTTGAGAACATGAGGAGATAAAATGATGCTTCTTTGATGGGACATTCTACTTTTGCAAGCAAGGTCTTGCATTTCTGTTTCATATATGCTTCATGGTGATTTAGCTGCTGAATCTATTGATGCTCCTTGCTTGACATGTTAGACAACAGCAGTAGGGCCAGGTGTGGTGGTACATGCCTGTAATCCCAGCACTTGGGCGGCAGGGTCAGGAGAATTGATGAGAGTTCTATATCAGCCGGGGCTACAAAGTGAGTTTAAGCCCAACCTAAACTGTATAATGAGACACTGTATCAAAAAGACAAAAAAAAAAGTAAGACAGATTTTCCTGTGACAGGCTGGCCCAACCCTCCTCTATACTCTAGAAGGAATGTTGAGCCTATTCTGCCTCAGTTTCCTTTCTGGTCTTATTATAGGCAGCTGAGTTAAGTAGAAATATAAGCAGTTAGACCGAAGTAGGCCCTCAAAGGAGACAGCACAGAAGACATGATACCTTACAACCGTAAGAGGCACAGATGCTGCCACTGTGGGTCAGACCTAAAGACCAAAGAATGAACAAATGCTTACCTCCCTGAAGATGAGCATCCGAGACTGATTATCACCTTGAGGAAGCCAGGAAGAATCATGAATCTGACTGCTACTGGCTATCTGATAAACTCCTGTTCTATATTCATGCCTACTTACTACACTTCCCTATTTGGTCCTGGATTTAATCAATTTTACCTGAGAAATGGTGCCTTGTAACCTTATTGATTGACCATAGTTTTGTCCCACCTCATGCCCACGTAAATGAGTTCCTATTTTTTTTCCATCTTAAACCTTCATGGTTTTGCCCTATAAAAATAACTGGAAGAGACAACCTCCTGGGTAACTTGCTCAGGTCCCCCTTCTGTCCCTCTCTCTGACAGAAGCTTTCTTTCCCCCAGTAAATCTTCTGCTTTTAACTGTTTATTCTTAAAATTCACTCTTCAGTTTTAGAGAACACGAACTCATCCCAGGTACCCTTCAGTTTGGGAGTTTCATTCCTCGTATCAGTCTGATCTACCACTGGTGAGGAGGCAATCTTGTTTGAGATTCCCCACTCTTACCTTTCCAGGCTGAAGGTAATGCTCACCGAAGAGCATGAACGAAAAGGTTTCCTTTTCCAGTCTTATTTCGGATCTTTTCCTGTCACTTTGTACTTTCCTTTTTTTTTGAAGCATGCTGTTACTAAAAATCAGAGAGGATAGAACCTTGAACTTTAAACTATCTCAACCTGTCCCTCCTACCCAACAAGAATAGTCCTTCATGCATTTATTTATTTATTTTCTTTCTTTTTGAGACAAGGTCTCACTATGTAGTTCAGATTGGTCTTGAGCTCACTCTGCTATAGCCCAAGCTAGTCTGGAACTCACAATGATCCTCATACCTCAGTCTCCTGAGTACTGGGATTACAGGTGGGCACCACCCTGGCAGAACCATTAAACTGATCCCATAGAAAATGAGAATTTGCTAACACCAAAGATAGGGACGTCATCATAGATGAGGGACACATAGCCTATCTCTGTGTCACATGAGACACTAGAATTTTTCCCTCCAGGAGAGAACAGACATGAAAGCCACGTCCCAGCTTATGTGTTCTGGCCACAGTAGCCCACATGCAGGAAACTGAATCTGTGACTCTGGAATTGGAAAGAACTGACTTCTGAGTGAGATCAGAGCATCTATTTCCCATGCAAAATATTTAAGGGGCCAAAAAACCGGCCCAACTCTTACTGCTCTGCCTACTGTACCTTTAGTTGCCTGTCCTTCAGGATTTATTTCTATCTCCACAAGGGGAAGAAGCCCCAACCTCCTGGTTCTCTCTAGGGATTAGACCCATCTGGCCAGCTGGTCCAGAGAGACTGAAGGGCTCTAGCACATTCTGTGTCTCCTCCCTCAGGTGGGACTGCCAACTCCACAGAGAAACCCTAAGCAATCATGACTAAAGAGGGAAAATAGACCAGCTTATTGCTGGATCCTGGTGAGTGTCTCTTGGCCCTTTGGAGCCCTGGCATTCCTTCCAGCTGTCATACTACAGTGAAAGGAGTCACTGCAGAGGAGGGAGCTATTTCTCGCAACTCTTTCACAGTAACTGGGATGGCTTTCTCTTCACTCATTCCTTTTTAATTATACCTGAAAGTCCAGTTTGACCTTGTTTGAATACACTAATATATATGGACCCAGGTCAGGTACAATGCCTCCCCCTTGTGGAGACAGAAATAAATCCTGAAGGATGGTCAACTAAAGGTAGAATAGGCAGAGCAGTAAGAGTTGGGCTGCTGCAAAGATATCTCAAAAAGCCTATTATTTTTATTCACCAAGACCCTCTAAGGCTTAAAGTTAAAAGAAGACTTTTGCCTATAGCAGACACCTTAAGGGCACAAGGACTACTTATACACTGTGACAGCCCTTGCAACCCTACAATCTTGGGAATTCAAAAATTGCATAGGGACTGCAAGTTGGGACAGGACCTTAGATTGATAAATAAGGCAGTAGTGGCAATTCACCTGGTGGTACCTAACCTATACACTCTCCTTTCTTAGATCTTGGAAGATGCTGCTTGCTTTTCAGAGTTAGATTAAAAATGTCTTCTTTTGTATTCCTCTACATACAGATTCCCAGTTTCTTTTTGCCTTTGAAAATCCTCATGACCAGGCCTCTCATGACTTGGACTGTGCTTGCAATGGTCAGGGACAGTCCTCATCATTTTGGACAAGTGCTTCCTTATAACTTGGCATGTTCTGCACTTTCCCAAGTCATAGGCCTGTACTATGTAGATAATGTCCTGGTATGTGCCCTCTCAGGAGAGCTCTCTAGCCAAGGTACCCATGCTCTGCTGAATTTTCTAGCAGACAGTACACTGGCAAGCAGAAACACTGAACCAACACCCAGAATTTGGATGCAGATTTTTTCTATATTGACAGGTACTGACCAGGATTGTTCTTAAAATATCAGACCCTGATCTCTGGTGGTCTAGGGCTTATATGGGATAAGCAAGCAGGAAGAACAGAGGCAGAATGGCTTGTGAATTGAGGGTTGGTTTATACAATGTACATCATAATGACCAGCTATGTATCACAGTGACCAGACCAATCATTTGTGAGAGATAAGAGCAACCAGATCTGGAACAGGAACTCCCACCTGGGCAGCTAACAAACTGAAGAATACTGGCAGGGCATTTTCTGCTACGAGAGGTTATAAGGACTCTAGGTCTAAGGCACAACTTTTGAGCTTTAAACCAATGCTTTCCTTCCCACAGTCCAAGACCCTAAAACAGCTAAAGGGATTCCTAGAAATTATAGGCTTTTGTTATCTTTGGACAGCAGGTTATTATATAACCCCTCTAACAGCTTATAAAGGAAGCCCAAAAGACAGATGCCCATATTTTAACATGAGAACTTGATTCTCAAGCTACATTCAAAAGCTTAAACAGGTGCTTCTGAATGCCCCAGCACTAAGCCTACTAATGGATGTTAATGAAAAGCAGGGCATGGCTTTGGGAGTGCTTATGCGGGATGGAGGACCTGCTCAACAGCCTATAAGGTATCTGAGTCATGGATTAGACACTGAAGCAAAGGGATGGCCTTCGTGCCTAGGCATGGTGACTGTCATAGCACTGCTGTGGCATGCGCGTTGACTTTAGATGAAGAGCCACTGTATGTGCATCTCATAATCATCTCTAGGACTGGAAATTCCTGTCTGACAGACAGCAGAAACTTAATTAAAAATCTGCTGAAGGCCTTACTGTTAAGAGAAGGAGAATCATTTATTTGCTGTGCTGGGGATATAACCCTGCGCCTGCAGCAGGTTATGCAAACACTCTACCACTGAGCTACACCCCAGCCCAAAGGTATTTTTATGATAGCAGCAGGAATGGACTAAGAGAGAGCTCAGTTGTAGAGTACCAAGGGTGTGCAAGGAGGTCTGGTAGGATTGTACAGGGCTGTGCAGTTCACCATCAACTCCATTCTCTAGCAAGGGGCAGACTGAAATTGAGCCATATTTCTTAAGTGCACAGGATAGAGAAAACAGAAGTACGTGGGAGAGTTGGCTGTTGGGTAAGCTAAGCTACCATCCTGCCCAGGTCCCCCTATGGAACTCTTACCTAAAGTGTATCTGTCTAGACAAATAAACATATACAATGTGTGATGGTCAGGTAGTTAGTGGCATTAGAAGGCTTACAGACAAGAGGGTCCAAAATTGCTCGTTCTGCCAGTTCCAGTTAAAAAAAGAAATGGACAGATGATGGCAGAAGCTGGCTGGGGAAGTAGGCATAAAGTGGTAATTACAAGATCCTAGACACTTGTGCAAAACAGGGCCCAAAGCCTGGTGGACTTTGCATGAGAATTTGAGCAGGTTTCAGTGGGATGGCCTAGACCTGATGTCAGCCAGCGGGAGGCATGGTATTCCCGTTGCCTCTCAGGACTCATATGTAGTTATGAGTTTCCTTGAGATTTGGACAGTATTTTTTTTAAAAAGGCAGCCATGAAGAATGGTACTATGGAAACTTTCCACAACAGCCCATGCTGTTTCCCAGACACTGCAGGTCCTTTTATCTTTGCTCTTACTCTCTTCTCTTAATTAGGCCCAAGCTTACTCTGGAGACCCAGTTTTTCCCCACTCTTCTCTTTTGCTTGCTTGCTTGCTTTTTTTTTTTTTTTTTCACTTTTGCTTTCCCGAATAAACATTGCCACTGCTTTTTTGCTAGTTTCGCTCAATTTTTGTTGCAGATGAGACCTGGAATCTAACTTGAAGATAGGCAAGCTGCTTAGAGACTGGTAGTGTTAACTTAGTGAGCCACTTTCAGATGCTGGATACCCCATAACAAGTCCCCAGTGCACAATGCTTTTATAATCATTTGTTAGGTCTCAGGCCCAAAGACAAAGGGCCTCTATTACTAGAATGAGGCAAACGACATCCCTAGTTGTTATAGCCTATGCTCTATGCTATCAGAAAGGGAAACATTTTTTAAAGACCCTATCGCCTTAGGCAAAGACCTGATAAGGATTACCGTTTCTTTTGTAGAGAGACTGGCATGGTGCATGGTGGTGCACACTTGTAGTCCCAGCAGTTTGGAAGCCTGAGTAATTTAGTGATTTAGTGAGACCCTGTCTCAAAATAATAGCAATAATGATAATAAAAAGGGTTGTGGATGTAGCTCAATGAGGTACCTTGGGTTTAATCCCTAGTATCACCAACAATTTTCTCTCCTTTTTTTTTTTTTTTTGGTCTTTTAGAGACAGGGTCTCGCTATGCAGTTCAGGCTGGCCTTGAGCTCACTTCTGTAGCTCAGGCTGGTCTTGAACTCACACTGATCCTTCTGCCTCAGCCTCCCAAGTGCTGGGACTACAGGTGTGCACCACCACATCCAGCTTCCTTTTTTTTTTTTTTTTTTTTTTTTGAGATAGGGTCTCTATGTAGCCCAGGGAGTGCACCACCATGCCTGGTTCTTTTGTAAGTTTTTTACATGATTCATATTCCTATGAGGATACTGCACATGTGAAAAAGGAAGTTGTTTTGCAATTCCAAAGTAACTTTTAAGGAAAATGTCGCTAAGCATACACAGCATGTACATTGCACAATGATAATCACCATAGTTCTCTGAAACCCAGGAGTAACTTGTTTGTTTTGTTTTTCCAGGAGTAACTTGTGTGCATAAAAAGATATTCAGACTTGCACCGAGGGGAAATGCCTATACAGCATGGCTCACCATCACTTGAGAGCTTGTTTGGAGGATCTAGCAGGGGAATGCAGCTATTCGTATACTCTTGACCTAGGACTGGTCCTCCTCTTCCACTAAGTGCACAGCTTTGGGAGGGACACACATGGAGGGTTGATGGAGGATGGGGACACGCATGTACCTAGCCAACCAGAGCAGGTGAATCAACCTCAGCAATCAGTGAGGTGACAGTTGTTGCAGCCAGATTGCCTTCACATTTGCTCACCATCTCTGAAGGCATAAATCTCTGTACCTGCTTTGCCATAAACTATATTCACACTTCTGCATAGTCACCTATGTGTTTTTCATCTGTGTGTTTCTCTTCATGCTTTTTTTAAAAAATGTATTTGGTTGTTGCACGGTCTTATTATGCAGCTCGGACTCATGGTGATCCTCCTGCTTTCAGCCTGCTCAGTGCTGGGATTATAGATGTACACCACTATGCTCAGACTCGGGCCAGCTAAGCCTGCCCTGGGGGTGGGACTGGCATGGCATGTGGTGCTGGGGATTGAACTGCGGACTCTGTGCTTTCCTCATGTGCTTAAGCAGCTTTAGTCCACTGAGCTATCTCACCAGCTCCCATCTCTTATGTTTTTAGTTTCTTTCTTCTTTCTTTTTTTAAGGTATTCAGTACAGGGCTTACAGGATCTCACTATGTAGATCAGACTCATAGTGATTCTCCTGTTTTCAGCCTCCTAAATGCTGGACTTACAGGCATGTTACACCATGCCTAGTCTCAATTGCCGTCTCAGTGCACCCTGGGGGCAGGACTGGCATGGCATGTTGAACCCCAGCCACTACGCTCTGTCTAAGCAGGCACTTTAGTCTGTTGAGCTATCTGGCTGGCCCCTTCTTTTTTTTATAAACAAAGAGGCTTTGCATTTATTAAAGTTCCAGAAGTGTTGGGAGCTGCAGGAAACCAGGAAATTGATCAAGTGTGTGTAGATAGGACTCCACCTCAGTGCCTAAAGCAAACAAACTACCCTACAAAACATCCTGCCTGGTTCAGGCCAGCTATTAGTCGTAAGTAACCTTGTGTCATGTGATACAAACTTTGCAAAAGTATAAATAAAGGATTGTTTTTTTGTGTGAGTTGAGTTAGTCTTGCCCATGAGACAGACTAGTGGCCACCTAGCCTAGCCTTTCATCTTCTGGTCTATCTTTCTCATTCCTACCGCCACGTCTCCCTGGGGTAAAACTGTTTGCACTAAGACCAACGGATCCCTACAGATAAGTACTCCGCAGAGTGAGAGTGGGCCACTGAACAAGCTCGCAGTGGTCTTTGGTTTCCTTTTTAATTAGGATATGTTTGTGATACATAGTAATTACATTACTCTTGGGGGAATAGTACAGCTACATAACACATCTTAAACATTTTGACTTCCCTTTATGTTCTTCACTCGTTCATGTCTCAGAGGGCCAAGGAGTGAGAGATCTCTCTCTTTTTTCTCCTCTCTGTCTGAGATAGGTTCTTTGCTGTGTAGGTCAAGCTGGCCTTGAACTTGTGCTGATCCCCCTGCTTCAGCCTCCCAAGTACTGGGACTACACCATACGTAGCTAAAAACATCTCTTAATTGGTATGAACTATGTAATTTAAGTGGTTTTACTTACTGTACTTACTCATTGCTTTCACTTAATGCTTACTATGCAATCGAGCCTCCAGGTAAATCCCTGGGCCCCTCCTTCCTAAATCTTGCTCTCACTAAAGGGATAGGCTGGCCACTGGAGATAATGGAAGCAGAAATGCACAAGAGTGGGCTTGCGGTCAGGAGGTTCTCCAACAGCCTTAGCTGTCTAGGAGCATAAATTTTTAGTCCTGCTTTGGCAAGCCAATCTTTGTCCATTCAAAAGGGGAAAGTGTCAACAGGCTGTGAAAGACACGTAGGGGTGGGCTGGCCTGCAGCTATTAGCATGTGATAAGCACTTTCAACATAGCTGCTCAGCTAGGCAGCCTCCTCCTAACAGAAAACTGGACTTCGGAATCACATAAACCCAGGCAAGCTCAGGTGTGGTTTTACTTCTCTGATCCCCCTTCTATGATGGAACTGGAGTCTTCCTGAGTGGCTATGAGGATGGCCCAACTCATGTCTACACTATACAAACAGTAATCTACTTCTCAGTGTAGGACTGCTGCTTTCCAGGCAGAACAGAGTACTGGGCTGCATGACAAGGAGGAACTGCACATTCGGTGCCAGGCCACAAGATTCTGTCACCCAATGAGTCCCAGCAGCAAAGATCACACAATGATGAAATCTCATTGACTGTGTCCCTATCATTAAGTAATGCTCCATTAATTTAATGCAGAGAATTAAAACTGCGCATCTGTTTACATATTTGAAGTTTCAAATTTGAAAACAGCATTTAGCTTAAAACCATGAGATGGTGAAGAATGTTCATCACAGATTTACTTATAATAATGTAAAAATGGGAAATAAATGTTCTCTGGTCAGAAGTTGACTTAAGAGTAGGCACGTGTAGCAATATTTTGCAGTGCTGAACCTCTTCTCTCTCTCTTTCCCTCTCCCTCTCTTTTCTTCCCTTCCTCCCTCCCTGCTTCCCTCTCCCTCCCCTTTCCTCCTTCCCATCCTCTTTTGTTTCTTTCCTTCCTTTCTGTGCTAGGTATCAAACCTGGGGCCTACATAATTTAGTCCCAGCCTTTTCCACTGAGCTACATGTCCAGCCCTCAAGAAGTGTTCTGCTTTTGAAGAACCTGGCCTGTGGGTGGGCCAGTGATAAATGCTAAATAAAATAAATAAATGCTAAATAAAATAATGAGCATTAGGGCTGGGAATGTAGCTCACTGGTATAGTGTGCTTGCCTGGCACTGGCTAAAAGCAATGCACAAAATTTAGCATTAATCAATAATGTAGCCCATTCAGAAAAATAAGTAAAATACATATATAGCCAAAGAAGCACCCAAAGCAACCGTTTCCTCCTGGGAGCTGGGAATGGTGAAGTTACTTTCTTTCAGTACTTGTGCACTTTCTAAATTTTCATCAGTAAACATCATTTCCTGAGAATCCGAAGCCCCCACCAGCTTTCTTACTCTTGAGGCAGGACACCGGGCGGATCCCAGCGCCCCAACGCCCCCTGGCGGCGCCCTGAGGCCCCACCCAAGGGGCTGGCGCTACGGGGCGGGGCTCAAGAGACCCAGCGCAACCCAGCGGACTGGTCGGGTCCCCACAGGACTTGCTGAAGCCAGAGCCCCTGACGCACCGTCTTGAGCGGCACAGGCAAGTTTCGGCATAGGCCGGGGCGGCGGAGATGGGGACCCTGGGCCGGCGAGGAATGGGTCGGGGCTGGGGAAGCGCTGGCTCGGGGCGTCCAAACTTTCTTGAGCGCGGCCGCAGGTCGGCACCAGCACGGAGACTGGAGTCTGCTTTTCCTGTGCGTTTCGGGAGGGGACGTAGCACCTGGTTAGCTCTAAGAACCAGTAACGTCTTACTGGCACCAGTGAGCTGCCCAGGTTCTGGCAGTGTCTCCCGCTTATTGTCACGAGTGGCCTGTCTGTCGCAGTGGCCAGCTTTGTGTGGCACGGCGGGGTCTGTCATGGCCTGCAGCGGGTAGGGAGGGGGAGGGGAGCCTGGCCTGGTTGTATCGCGTGCCCTGGCGCCAGCCAGGTGCAGACAGGCGAATTAGACTGTCCGAGAGTTAGCAGGTGGGAGGATCTTAGCTAGATATGGAGTGGAAACCAGTGAGTGGCTCCCGTCCCATACAGAACTTTGCTCTCGGCCTGTCGTGCTTCCAGACCCTGTTCCCCTGGGCTGGCTTCAGGAGCTATGGGGAAGTACCATCTTTCTGACCTCTAAGTCAGAATAAAAACAAAACAGGAAAGTGGGAAAAGGGAAAGCGGGTGGGGAAGACCGAGAAGGAGCTAGGAAGAGCGGAAAGGAGAGGAAGGCCAGTCCCTGACCTCTACTGTGGCCTCTGGGTGGTATCCACAGGGTTGGAGTTCAGCCTGAGCACCCTGGACACGGGCTAAGTGGGGAGAGCTGGCCGGGAATCAGGGAGGGGGCGAGCAAGATGTCATGGAAGGTCCACCAGGTGTCCAGTTCTCTGGGGCTCTGAAATATTCATCTAACTGGTGAGCTTTGGTTTCAAAGCTGGCGCCTCTGGCCTGGCCAGTAGTGGCAGGAGAGCCCGGCTCTTCCTAGGGCCATTTTGTCTGGGGCAAAGGAGGAGCCCTGCTTCTTCACCTGCTTGTATTCCCTGAGCTTCTAGTCATAAAGACCCAGAGTATCAGTTTATAGCTTATAAGAATGTGGTGGTGTCTCTGGATCAAGGCGCTGACTTCCTGTAGTCCTGTGCCATGACCTCAGGGTCTCCCCTGTAAAAATGGGTAGTCAGAGAGGTAATGATGGGTTACACCTTCTGTGCTGGGAGAGCCTGACGTCACAAGTGGGGTAATGGCCACCTGGGCTCAGCCTCCTCCCTGGGAACGTGGCCTCAGGAAGAAGCCAGCTACCTCACAGCACTTCCAGCCCCAAAACTTCTCGTCTGGGGCCTTTCACAAAGAGCAGAAACTGCAGCCAGAAAGTCACAGTGAAGGGACACAATTACTGTGTGTCTTCAGAGTGCCAAACTGGGAGGACCCAGGGTGGAAGCTCACAGGAGGCTCTGGCAAGAAGTTCTGCAAACAACATGGCTAACCTTGGCCATGGGCCTTTTGCACAGTTCACTTGGGAGTGCCGTGGAAAGGCTGAGTCTGATCCAACTCTAAGATTCTGTATTCTAGGTCAAAGCTGGGTCCTTCTTATTTGTTTTTTGAGACAGGGTCTTGCTATGTAGTTCAGGCTGGCTTTGAACTCTGCAGCCCAGGGTGGCCTTACATGTATGGTTATCTACCTTAGCCTCCTAAGTGCTAGGATTACAAGCATGCACCACCATCCCTGGTGAGGGTCTTATTTTTTTTTTTTAAAGTTTATTTTATTTTTTTTAAACCTCATTTGTTTATTTATTTGTGTTCTGGCCGGCTCAGCCTGCCCTGGGGGTGGGGCTGGCACAGCTTGTGGTGCCGGGGATCGAACTGCAGTCCCTGTGGCTGCCCAAGCTTGCCCAAGCAGGCGCTCTAGACCACTGAACCATCTTGCTGGCCCCGAGGGTCTTATTTTGAAGTAGAAATGATATCTAGAATTCTAGCTTTCTTTAACTGGGTATAGTGTTGCATGCCTATAATCTCAGCATTCAAGAGGCTGAGGCAGGAGGATCGCCCTGAGTTGGAGGCCAGCCTTAGCTATATACTGAGTTCAAGGCCAGCCTAAACTACAGAGTGAGACCCAGTCACAAAAAACGAAAATGAGAGACTGGGTGTGGTGGCACCCACCTGTAATCCCAGCTCTTGGGAGGCTGATCTAGTAGTGAGACCCTGAACACCCTGTAGACCCTTCTCTAAAAACAAAACAAAACCAAAAAAAAAGGAAAGTGAAACAGAATTCCACTGGCCAGAATGGCTGGTACCTAGACAGGGATTTAGTATATTGGTTGGGGAAAAGGATAATAATGAATCCTCACTGTATATAATGATCTATACTTTTCACCTGACACAGGGAACACGTTTCTTGGTTCTAGGCTGGCTCGACGGTTCTTCATGCTATGGTAGTCAGTCCTGTTGTAGAGGTTACAGTCGCAGCTATGTGGAATGGGGGCGAGGGAGGACCTACGAGGGTCCTGGTATGAAGTGGATGCTCCTGGATGCCAGGCTCTTGCTGTGACTGCTCTGAGGAGCAGACCAAATAGTTTTAAGAAGTGAGTTAGGATTTTACTCAGTACTGATTCTGTATGTAAAACATAGAACAGGTGGCCTACATCAGCTTCTATAGGGTAAGAACAGGTGTGCCCGGAAGTTTGGGTGAATGCTGGGTTAAACTGACTTGAACAGGGCAAGACCTGGGGGCTCAACATGCCACTGGGCCTTGTAAATGTCCAAGAAGGAGATAGGATTGTTCCAGTTTCCATGGGCCACTAAGGGCTTCCTGGAGACGCCTGGCCAGGTGATTCTCACTCGCTCTCCAGTTCCTGTAAATAAATGAGTCTGCTCCACTCCCATGTGTGGGCTGACTTAGGGGAATGGGAAGCCAGGGAGGCCATCTGCTTCAATTCCCACAGCTAACCAATGAGCCCAGGCCTCTGAACTCCAGCTTTGGGTGTTGTTTTTTGTTTGTTTTTTCCTCTTATGATAGTTGAGCCTACTGACTTCACAATTAGCTACAGCCCTAGCACATTTTTTTAATGTTCAGGCTGGCCTTGAACTCATGGCAATCCTCCTGCCTCTGCTTCCCTAGTGCTGCCCAGCTTTTATTTTGTATTTTGAGACAGGATCTTGCGAAGTCACTCAGTTCCCCAGGCCTATGATCTTCCTGCCTCAGCCTCTCAGGCTGAATACTTGCTTTTCTACAGTATCTGCAGGCTCTGGGGAGAGTGAGCACTCAGGAGGAGTAGATCTGGCTGGGGGATTAAGGGGGCATTATGGGGGCAGTTGGAAGGACAGGGAAATATGGCCACCCTCATACCCCGGACACACCACGTGCCTTAGTCTCTGCCTCTGCAAACAGTGCTCCAGGCGAGGGCGCCTGAGCAGTGCCCCCAGTGGCCTTCTTGGGAATGTATCATTCTGCTCTAAGCCTTCTGTTCTGGTTATTTTTTTATTCAGTCAGGAACTGGCAGGGTTGGCGTGGACTCTGGTCTTTTGGTTCAGGTCACTCAGAAATGCAAAAACTGATATGAAGAGGCCTAGGTTGACTCTGGCGTCAGTGCCAAAGTCAGGATGGGCATCATCAGGTGCCTGCTTAATTTTCACTAGGAAAAGGAAGTGGCATCAACACAGCTCAGCTCCTCCCTGCTGTTGGTGATCTTCACTACCTTATCCCTGGTCTTTGGTGCCTCAAAGGCTTCTCTCCAACCTGGCTAATGGTGCAGGGTTTGCACCTCAAAGTCAGACATCAGCTTGAGGTTCAAACCCATCTCTACAGTTTGCATGCTGGGGGGCCTTAGATTGGCTTTCCTCTGAACTTGTTTTCTTACTGGCAGAGTGAGATCTTTTGTGAGACTAGAGGCACCTTAGTTGCTACTGACTTCCTTGCAGGTTCCCTCCCATCTCTGTCCACCTGTAGTTCTATGTTTTGAGTTCTGTCCCTCTAACCTAGAAGCTGAACCGGAAGACAGGAGAGCTGAAACCAAAGGAAGTTGGTAGGGGCTCTGTTTCAGATGTGGCCACAGCTCTGTTGATGGCTTCCTCTTTGAACTCTCTGACTACTGATGTGGCTGGAGTTTCTGAGGTTACCATCCTGATGACACAGTTCTACTCCCAGAGACAAAGGTACTGGGTCCTTTTGTGCTCCCCGGGAGACAGCAGCTAGCTCTGTCTCCATGGATACCAGGGAGGCTGCCCGGGCTAGAGACTGGCTGGGAGGGTGGTTTGGCCCTGAGGCAAAGAAACAATGACTGAAGATTTTGAAAGAACTGGTGGAAATGGGTGGCTTGTCAGGGCTCCTCCTCCAACCCCAGGGGTGTGTGCTTGCAAGTGTCTGAGCTCTTGATGGTGGGCGGGGCTGGGAAGGTACATTCCAAACCCATGACCCAGAGGGATTGTGTGGGATGGGCTAGGAAGTTCCTCTACTCTTAGGTTTCCTGGTTTGTCAGATGACTAGATGACGTCCATTCCAGCTCAAATATTTCAGTTTTTGGACTTTCTTGACTGCATCTCTTAATCCCAGAATAGAAGCTAGGCCAACCAAAGGGAATCTCTGTGGATTCTGGGCCCTGTGGTCCAGGATCAGGCCTGGTGACTGCCAGACATGGTGCATTTCCTGCTCCAGCCCTGCTGTGTGCCAGAGGGGGAGTGCTTCCCTGGGGGCAGTGGGGCGCTGGTCATGGAGACCTGGAGGCTCAGCCAGGCCTCGCCACTGGCTTGCGGGTGGGGCTTCCTGAGATGTGCGCTCTGAGCTATTCTTTCCATTCTGCTCTGGGTACCCGTTCCTGGCAGGGAAGAGGGCAGGCTGCCTGGACCAGTCAGCTGCTCCTTTCTGCCCCTCCTTCCAGCACACACACCCTCTTACAGTAACCCCAGTAGCTCGGCCTCCTCAGCAGATTCCAGAGTCTTAACCCTTCATATGCCCTGGGAAAGCCAGAACCTGAGTCACCCTACAGGCAGGGAGAATGCCCAGAGGGAAGATGCTTTCCCAGCTCAGCCCCTGAAAGCCTCAGCCACCAGCAAGTCTTATGCTTGGGCCCACAGTGCACTTTCTTGCTGCCATGGCCAGGTCAAGGAGAGGCCCTGGCCCCTGTGAGGGTATGGAGCCCTTAACAGACAAGAGCACACTGAGATGCTACCTATGTGATAGTAGGTGGTGTGGGGTGAAGAATGTTCTGAGGATTCAAGCTGCCTGTGGACATGACAGGTGAACAGACTTCACATTGCTGGTGTTTAAGCAGAAGCTCAGTGCCACCTGTGTCTGAAGGAAATTCAGGCTCTGGAGGAACTGAGCCTCTGGACACTGAAGCCTTCCAACAGCTAAGCTCACAGAACACAGGGGACCCACCCTAGCTTCAGCCACACCCTCCCTCTGTCTGCCCTTTCTCTCTAGCCTCCTAGCCTAGTTCCTCTCCAGCTCTTCCCTCTCTCAGGTGAGTGCCAGGCCCACGAATCATCTGTAGGTGATGTGAAGTGGGAGGGTCTTCATGCAGGCCAGATGCAGAAGGTACCAACCACAGGGGCTCTGGGTCCCCAAGGCTCCTGATGGCTAGGCTTCTCCTTGGCATGGCTTAGGGGAGGGGAGTACAGTGGAGGCACCCATCACTGGACTAACAGGAGTTAATTCTCCTGCTCCAGGGCTCTGAACCAGACAGCAAGGATCACCTCTTGGTTCCAAGGATAGGTCACTGCTTGCACAGTGTCTGGTCAGAAAGAAGAGGGTGGCTGCACCTCCTGAGCTGCGGGAGCGTCCCCTCAGCACTCACATTTTGAGTCTCTGCTTTTGGGTCAGTGTTACCTTTGGGCTGCTGCTACTGTGGAGACTGAGCAATTGGGCAGCCACGTCCTGTGTAAACTTCCTGTCACAAGATGTCTCAGGCAGAAGCCACGGAGGAAGGCAAGAGAAGTTTAGATAGGGGCTATAGAAGTGAGAGGCTCCGCAGGGACTCCAAGCGGGGCTAGGGAGTCAGTGTTGGGACTGAGTCTTGACTTTATCTCACTCTAGCAAGGTCGCCTTAGCCAAGTGACTTCATCTAAACCTCGGTGTCTTCATTTGTAACTGCAGTAATAATACCCCAATGCACCCTGTAAGGAGTTCATGAAATAGTGACTGAAGAGTGAACACTTGGCTGTTTATTGGGGGCCAGGCACCATTCTAAGTGCTCTGTTGCATTTTCTCTTAATTTTTTCTTTCTTTGTTGTACTGGAGATGGAACCCAGGGGCTCACACATGCTAAAAAAGGCTCTACCACTGGGCTACATCTTTGCCCTTTAAAATTTTTAGTTTTGATACATGTCCGGACTGGCGTCAATCTTGTGATCTTGCCTCAGCCTTCCACAGGGCTGCAACTGCAGGCATGCACGAGCATGTCTGGCTCCCAGTTCTTTCCCTTTTTATATTATTGTTATTCTGTATTATTTGCTGTACTGGAAATTGAAGCCAGGGTCTTCACACTGAGGTGTGTTTTTTTGTTGTTGTTGTTTTTTGTTTGTTTGTTTTGAGACAAGGTCTTACTATGTAGCCCAGGCAGGCCTCAAACTCACGATCTTTCTGCTTCGGCCTCTGAGTGCTGGGATCGCAGGTGTGCACCACTGCAGTAGCTTTTTTTTATATATTTTGAGATAGGGTCTCACTAAGTCATCCAGCCTGGGCTAAAACTTGCCATCCTCCTGCCTTAGAATTCTGGGAATTATTATTATTATCATTAGTATTAGTAGTAGTAGTAGTAGTAGTAGTAGTAGTAGTAGAAATTAAGTTCTGTCTTTAACCCAAGCTACATCCTTAGCCCTTTTTTATTTTTATTTTTCAGGCAAGGTTTTGTTAAGCTTTAGGTTGCCAAGATTGGCTCAACCTTTTGCTCTCCTTCCTCTGGCTCCCACAGTGCTGGGATTACAGGCTTGCACCAACACAGCTGGCTCATCTTCCCTTTTCATGACATCTTTCTTAGGGTTACTGTTACTGGTGTTTCTTATTTTATATTAAGAGATAGGGTCTCACTGTGTAGTTCTGGCTGCCTGTGAACTAAATATATAGCCAAGTTGGCCTTGAACTCATGGTAATCTGCCTCAGCCTCCTGAGTGCTGGTATTACAGGTCCATTAGCAGTAGTAAGCTCATCTTCCAGCTGAAAGAAGACACTGAGGCAAAAGCAAGGTGAAGTGCTCAGTGGTAGTCTCTGGCGTGGAGAGGCTGGGAGCTGGGGCTCCAGACAGCTGGACTGGAACCTGCTGTGTTCTAGCACATAGGTCTACTGTCTGCGTCCTCTGAAACCAGAAGCATGACAGGGCGGAGAGACAGAGTACAGTGCTCTGTGAGTCAGCAGCCCACTGAGCTGAACCAACTTGGGAGGCCCATTGGAGGAGGACTTTCCTGAGTCATGCTTCACCCTGTGGCACCACAGCCCCTTGGTCTGAGAAGGGTTATGTCTGTTCTGAGTGACTGAAGGGAGTGGGCGGCTGGCAGTCTGCTGGCAAAGGTCAGGCCCTTGCAGCCTGGGTACCAGAGCGTCCCAGTCTGCTGGTGGGGTGGCCGGTGGGCTCTGACATCACCCACCTGACCCACCTCATTTCAGAGGTGAAGGCTCAGGCTAGGGTGACGCCATAGCTTGGTGGTTTGGATCACAGGGCCTTTGCAGCCAGTGTTCAGCTGATCGTCATGTGTGTGGTGATGGCCTTGGTTACAGGCATGCCTACTCCAAGGTACCAGTCCTGTAGCCTTTCTCCCTATGGGACATGCCGTTCTGGGGAGTCAAAGTGTGCTTTGGAAGGGGCAGGTAAAAGGAAGGGATAGGGAGGAGGAGCCTCTCACTCCCAGTTTTTCTTTCTTTCCTTTATCCTATTAAGGGGTTCCCACACTCTACCTACTCAGGATGGGTTTCCCCAATGTCTCAGTGCAGTGACTTAACACCATGTCTTGAACTCCTCACCACACCTGCCTGGCCCTTCCCTGCACCCCCTGGTGCTGGGTCCTCCAGGTGTCCCCTCCTGGTGCTGGCTCCACACAGCTCTCTGCTGCCAGCTTTGCCCCTCAGCCCTCAGTTTCAGGCAGGGCTTTCTTCTTTCTGACCGGACACATTCTTCCTTGCTTCTGTCTCTTCTACTCTGGGGACATAGACAGCATCTTTCCTCAACTAATCCATTCAGGGACCTGGCCAGCTATTCAATCCAGGCCACCTTCCCCTCTGAATTACTGCAGTTGTCCTGAGAGAAGACACAGGCAGTCTTTATTCCATCCCTGGCCTGCGCAGGCTGCCCTACAAAGAGAAGTCAGGGCTCTCCTTGCAGCAGAGGTTGTGAGGGTGGCTGCTGACCGAGTCTGCCCTGATGAGGCTGTACACAGGGGTTGGTCCTGACTCTGTAGGGCACAGAGTAAGCCTATGCAAAGGCCTCTTTTTCAGACAGGGTCTCACTATGCCGCTCAAGCTGGCCTTGAGCTCACTTTGTAGCCCAGGACAGTCTCAAGCTCACAACCACCCTCCTGCCTCAGCTTTCTGAGTGTTGGGATTACAGGCCTGTGCCACCTCGGCTCCTTAGCATTTCTTGTCTCTGTCACCTCAGAAGGGAACAGCAGGCCAAGGGGACATTTATTTGGCAAAGAAGACATAAAGACACAGTGTAACATAAAGGGGGCCAGGGAAATAGCTCCGTGGCACAAGTGCCTGCCTGGTAAGTGCAAGGCTGTGAGTTTGAACCCTGGTCCCGCAAAAACAAACAAACAAAAAAGTGTAACATAGAGGACATGTACCTGGTAGTCTCCATTCTGGTTCTGCCACTGGCAATTATTTGTCACTGTTCTGGGCCTTCATTCTCTCATCTGAAAAGCCCCAATCAGAACTGGGGAGAGCCAGAGATCCCCTCTATCTGCAGGGCCACTCAGCTTGCTCTCCTCCCTACTAGCCACTGTCCGTAGACAGAAATTACCAAGCCGTGTCTTCCTTTCCCAGTTGCTTTGGAACCCCGTGCTCACTCACTCCCCAAAAGGCCAGTGAAAAGAGTAGTTGCATACCAGCCACCATGGCTATTCTTTGAGGGAACAGAAGTCCTGTCTCCCTGTCTTGGGCCTGCCCTGTGTGGTCTGAGGGTCTTGACTCTTGCCTGTCACCAGTCTACCACCTCCTCCCTGCTGCGCGGCTCCAAGGCTGGCTTGTTTTCCTCCTCCCCCTTCTCTCCTTCCTTCCCATACTCAGCCTTGGCTCTGCCCCAGCTTGGGCCTGGAGCTTCAACCAGCTGCTATGGGGGCTGGGCTGACCCCCTCCAGAGGGTCCCAGCTGGCACTGTGACTCACCAGGAGGCTGTGCCAGGGCTATCTAGCTTTTCCTGGTTCTGTTGTCAAGCTACAACTCTGGAAGGGTCTCTGAAATAAGCATGGGAGCTCTGAGCTGCCCTGTTCAAGTCTGTCACACAACTGATGCTCCCCAGCAACTCTGAGGGCCTAGTGAATCCCTCCTGCTTCCCTCTGCCTGGGGAAGAGGGCCCTGAATGAAAATCAGGTGTGAGGGCAGTAGGGTCATGGGCTGGGCCTGGGGCAGCAGGTGGCACCAGGGTGAGTTAGAAACTGGGAGGGAAGTTATCCAGTCTGACTACTCTGAGGCAGCATGAAAGCAGGGCTGAGTAAGCTGTGCCAGGCATTTATGAGTGCTTTTCTTGTCTCTTTCAGGTCCCAGCAGCTGGGGTTCTCCCTCAGCCCTTGAGCAGCCATGTCCAACCCCACTGCCCCCCCTCCGTATGAAGACCGCAACCCCCTATACCCTGGTCCCCCACCCCCTGGGGGCTATGGGCAGCCCTCTGTGCTGCCAGGTGGGTACCCTGCCTACCCTGCCTACCCACAGCCTGGCTATGGTCACCCTGCTGGCTACCCACAGCCTGTGCCTCCCATCCACCCGATGCCCATGAACTATGGTGAGTCTGGAAGGGTGGTGGTGGGTGGAAGGAAGCAGCTCTTGGGCCTGTGAGTGCAACTCTTTTTCTTCCCTTTCTCTTCACCTTCCCCTTTAATCTCTTTTGTTCTCTATCTCTTGTCTTCCTTACCTCCCTACTCTATCTCTCACTTCTTGTCACCCCCTATTCCAGGCACTTGGCAGCCCCTTTATTCACCAAGAGATGGAATCCCTAAGACACGTATGAGAGCTCACACACTAGAGAAGGGTGTTGGATAGCCAGCAGTTACCTAAGTCTGTTTCCCAAGCGAGGCTGTTGTCTCCTCACCCAGGTGCCATGTGTTCTCTGGAACTGCCTCTGCTTTTTTTTTAATTAATGTTCTTGGGGCTGATAAGTCCTCATCTTTCAGGTAAGGCCTGATTTTTGCAAACATTCCAAAGCCATTTGCAACTGCCTTTGGTAAACATCATAGCAGATCAGAAATATCCAGTTAACATGTAGTGAGCCTCTTTCTGGGAAGATTTTGTTTTCAATTTGTGGGTGCTAGGGATATTGCTAGCATATGCTCCACAAGCTCCACCTGAACCCCTCCTGGGTGGTTCTGGACAGCATTCTTCAGAATGTCGGGTGGCCCAGAGTCCCAGGCATGTGTTGATGCAGCTCTTTACACACAGGTGGTGCATGCCCTCCACCCCCTAGGGGCTATGGGCTCCTGGGGCCTTGCCCTGCCCTGCCCTGCCCTGAGCAATCCTAGCCTCCTCCTTTCAGACCTTCCATCCCCGAGGACACTGCTCTGGCAGTCAGCCCCATTCCTGCCTGGCTTCTTGTCTGATCAAGACATCACCTCCCTATCCCTGATGGCATGGGCTGGACACAGCGCTCTCATGCATGCTGATGGAGTAGCTCTCACCCAAGTCCCCTCATACCATGGCAGCTCGGGTCACTAAAGAGGGTACACAGAGGACCCCAGCTTGATAGAACAGTTCTTGTGTTATATATAACATTTGTCTTTTGGCTAGACCTTTGTTTTTTACATGAATTAACTAATTAATTTATACTAAGGATTGAACCCAGGGCCTCGTGTCTACCAATGAATGACAGCACCAGCCCTTTTTAATTTTTGAGACAGTTTCACTAAATTGTCCAGGCTGAACTTGCAATCCTCCTGCCTCAGCCTCCTGAGGAGTTAGGACTACAGGCAATGGGCCACTGCTCAGCCTAAACTTTTGTTTGGGTTGGTGTTGGGGAAGTTCTGGAACACGGGCCACATGTTCCAGATCCTCAGTTGGTTCTATGTGCCCTGTCCCTAGGCCCAGGTCAGGGCTACGATGGGGAGGAGAGAGCAGCGAGTGACAGCTTTGGGCCTGGAGAGTGGGATGACCGCAAAGTCCGACATACCTTTATCCGCAAGGTAAGATCAGGGCTGGGAGGCTGGGGGACCTTGGACCTGGGCCCTCAGGCTGTGGGGAAGAGGAGGGCAGGCTGAGGCAGCTCCAGGCACAGCCTTGTATCCCTTTCACTCTTGACCTTGTTTGGGGAGGGCTAAGTTAGCATGGGGAAATCTGCCCGAGCTTTGCCCAAGTGCTCTGCCTTACTCGGGGCCACTGTCCTGCTGGACTACAGGCAGCTGGGAGCTGAGACCGGCCTACCTGTGCCTAACTCCCGTCCTCTCCCCCCCTGCACAGCGCCCTGCTCAAGGCAGACAGATACACAATGTGTAACTCAACTGCTGGGAGGTAGGGGGCCTGGTTGGTAGTGCAGGGGCAGCAAACTGCAGCGAACGTTGGACAGGAGGGGGATTACCAAGCAGCACACGGACAGGGTCAAGGAAAAAGTGCACACAGCATGCGAGCCAGGCCCTTCCCAGGGGTTCCTGGGCCGGGGTGCAGAGGCAGGAGTTCTTGAGGGCTCAGAATACAGCCCTCAAAATGAAAAACATACCCCCTCCTACCACTGAAAGACAGGCCAGGGAGCCCTGTGGTCTTCTGGGCTCCTTGGGCCTGAGGCTGGTTGCTGCTTCCGAGAAGCCAGCGAGTGGGTGTTGACCCCTGCCTGCCATCTGGGTTCCAGGTGTACAGCATCATCTCTGTCCAGCTGCTTGTCACAGTGGCCATCATCGCTGTCTTCACCTTCGTGTGAGTCTTGGCCTGGGTCATGGGCTGGGGGTAGGGGTAGGGCAGGGAGGCTGACCAGCCCAGGGTGACTCCTGTCTCGTCCCTGCTACTCCATAGGGAGCCAGTTGGCCAATTTGTGAGGAGAAACACGGCGGTGTACTACGTGTCCTAGTGAGTGTGTGGCCGTCTCCGTGCAGTGGTGAGGAGGGGAGGGGAGGGGCACTGGCAGGTTCAGGTTCCACTTGACCAGCTGTGCTCAGGGTGGGAATCAAAATGCTTTCTCAAAGGGTCCTTGCAGGGGCCAGTGCTGGTCTCCCAAGGGAGGAGTGTGGCAGCATGTGCCCGGAGGGCAACAGAGCCTGGGGCCACACAGGGAGCGGGCAGCGGGATCATTAGGCCCTTCCTGGCCTCAACCCCAGTGCTGCCAAGCTGGCAGGGGGTAATCTTATCGTTGCTTCCTACTGAGTAGCTCGTCCAGGCAGCCACACAGCTGTCTGGGCCTCCCCAGGTCTGGTGTGCACTGCCCGGCTTGTGGGCTAAGGGCTCAGGGCAGCTGTGGGCCTGCAGACCATGTCCTGTCTCTTTCTCTCCAGTGTTGTCTTCCTTGTCACTTACCTGATCCTTGCCTGCTGCCAGGGACCCAGGTGAGTCCCAGCAGTTTACACAGTGAGGCACTGGGGGACAGGGGCCAAGTGTGTGGGTAAGAAAACTGATTCTTTATAGCAGTTAAATGGAGACTGATGAGAAATACCAGCGGTAGGCTGAGGCAGGAGGATTGCGTGTTTGGGACCAGCCTGGGTTACTAAGTGTTCAACGCTATACTGGTGGTGGTGACGCTGACAGTGACGGCTGTCCCTGTGTGTACAAAGTAGGGTGTGTAGGATCAATTAAGCCTGCAAGATGTGTAGCATTTTAGCCATGTAACAAATAGGAATAAAAGAAGGGTGTGGGGGTTAAAAGAAAAACAAGGATGGGCAAAAGGAAAACCAAAGAGGAAGAACTCAAGGGTCAGTGACCCTGGATGATGTGGTCACAGTCACATGGGTACTCAGGGTCAGAGCTGAGAATAAGTCTGGTTTTGACTCCACAGCATGTGCCATATGCCGTGTCAGCATCCCCTCCCCAAAGGCACTACCCCTGTAGGCCCAGGGGCCTGGCCTCCAGCTGCCCCAACACCCTAACTGGGGTTTCTCTGTCTCCTCAGACGCCGGTTCCCATGGAACATCATCCTGCTGAGCATCTTCGTAAGTGTAGAGGGGTCCTGTCCTACGGGAGGGCAAGGACCCCACTGTGGAACACTGCGCCTGGGTGTCCCCCCACTTTCTCCTGCCTGCCTGCTCTTGGTCCCTTCCGTGGCTGCCTCTTTCCAGCGAAGGCTCATCTTTCTTCAGCTACGGTGGTATACTGTGGCTGTCCCCCAGGGGCCCGCCCTTCCTTTCTTCTTTCCCACTCCCATTTCTTTTCTCTTGTTTGTGTTGCTGAGAATTGAACTTTGGGCTAGGCATGTGCTGGGCAGGTGCTGTCGCTGCAGCACCCTTCAGCCCTGCTGTTCTTGAGTGTCCCTGTTTCTCTTCTTCCCTAGACGTTGGCCATGGGCTTCATGACAGGCACCATTTCCAGGTACGTTCAAGGACAGTTTGTCACAATTTCAGGAAGTGTTATTACGGCACTGGGTGTGCCTGAGCTACCAGTTGTCTGCACAGGTGGATTCTGGGCGGGGTTCTTCTGGAGGCAGTGAGTTTGAAGTCATTTTTAGATGGCTTATGCCTCTGGTTTATCTTAACTCCTTCCTTCCAGTATGTATCAAACCAAAGCCGTCATCATCGCAATGATCATCACTGCTGTGGTGTCCATTTCTGTCACCATCTTCTGCTTTCAGACCAAGGTGAGGGCATGGAGGACCCTTCCCAAGGCCTTTCCTCAATGATCCCTGAGGTTTGGCATGTGAGCAGGCCTGGAAGGGCCTACAGCCCTATAGCCAGGGATGTATTTTCCTTAAAGACTCGGGCCCTTTCTGCTCATGTCTGCATCTGCACATCTGCTTCTTGTGTCCTGGACATGCTGTGGCCTCTCCTCTGCCCACAGGAGGCAGCATTGGGGTACCCTGGCAGAGGGGCAAGGCTGGTCTAGCTGGGCTGCTGGTCATGACAGTCATGTGACAGGTACCCCTTCTCCCTTCCTGGCAGGTGGACTTCACCTCATGTACAGGCCTCTTCTGTGTCCTGGGAATCGTGCTGATGGTGACTGGGATTGTCACTAGCATTGTGCTATACTTCAAATATGTGAGTGACCCATGATGGGTTGGGTCAGTGAGGCCAGTGCTCACTGCAGATTTACTGTAGAGCAGAGCCCCTTGTGGACCGTAAGGCCCGTGGGCAGGCTCTGACCCTGGAATCTCCGGACTGGTTAGCAAAACTACCAACATGGAAGTGCTCTTTTTTGGAGAAGGGTATAATCAATCTCTTTAGAGACAAATGCCCTTGGGGGCCATGACACCTGGGCAGTGTCACTAAATTCCTATGGGAACTAGACAATAGGTCTGACAGTTAAGACCTGGTTCTGGGAGAGGACCCTGGTCAGAGAAGATGGGACTAGATAGAAGGGACTTTGGGGGTCACTGGAATTGATTCTGTCTTGATTCTAGCAGCTGAGGGAAAACATGGGCTCCCAGGCCAGGAATTGACAGCACTGGTGGGGAAAGATGGGGACTTGAGCCACCAGCCACCTGACCATGGGCTGGCCCTGCCCTTTCATAAGAGGTACCTGGAGGAGAGTCAACAGGGCTGCCCCCCAATTCTGAGATTCACCAGGGCCACTGCAGTGCTGCCCTGGCTGCTCTTCAGTCCACCCTTCTAGGAGGGCTGCATGAGCTCACAATCTGGCGGCTCACACTCTCTTGAGTGTGCATGCTGGCAAAGTCCATGGTGCCCTTCAGATTGTGCCTGCTGGGTCTGTCCTCCAGAGCTGTTACTTGACAGCCACCTTTTCTCCAGAAGGATGGTGGACATCTCTGTACCTTATCTAGCTCTGGAAATTAGTTTGGCAAAAGATGCTATGTCTGGTGTTCTATGCCACCGTAGGATGCCCTCTGCGTTCTCTGCCAAGTAGATCACTATTCTTAACTCATTCCAGGCTCTAGGAAGGCATGATAGGATCAGCACCCGAGAGGTGCCTTCCTAGATCACCTACTCAGATGCCCAAATCCCAGGGATTAGATGGGTCTTAAGGGCCTGCCCTAGGTGTGTTTTGCTTAGTTTCTTAGCCATCCTCTGTCCCCTTCCTTCCCAGATTTACTGGCTTCACATGGTCTACGCTGCTATTGGGGCCATTTGTTTCACTCTGGTAAGTCCCTATCTGGCTCTAGGGAGTGGAGGGGTAGAGAATTTAGGTGGCTTGGGCCTTGAGAAGGGGGTACAGACTGTCTTTTCTCTCCTGTTAATAGGTTCCAGTGAATTTCTGGGTTCTCCTGGTGTCTTTTTTTGTTTGTTTATTATGACGGGCTCAGCCTGCCCTGGGGGTGGGGCTGGCACAGCACATGGTGCCAGGGATCGAACCTCAGTCCCTGCAGTTGCCTAAGCTTGCCTAAGTTGGCGCTTTAGATTGCTGAGCCATCTCACTGGCCCGCTCCCTGTGCCTTATTCACACCGCCAGCTGTTAAGAATCTCAGTAAGCCTTTCAGAGGTGACCATGTGTCAGCCTTAGTGATGTCTGTGGGTGGAGCCCAAGTGTTACGTTGTTCTTTAATGAGTTCCCTAACCACACTGCAAAGCATACAGGCTCCAGCACAACTCTGGAGCTACTGAGCCCTTGGGTGCTTAGTTGTGGCTTCCTTGTCCCTCCAGTTCCTGGCTTACGACACACAGCTGGTGCTGGGGAACAGGAAGCACACCATCAGCCCTGAGGACTACATCACAGGTGCCCTGCAGATCTACACAGACATTGTCTACATCTTCACCTTTGTGCTGCAGTTGGTGGGGGATCGCAACTGAGGAGCACTCCTGTTCCACCTACCCTGGGCTCTCCCTTCTCCAGAGGGCTGGGCCCGACACCCCTTTTTTTCCTCTTAATATGCCCAGTTTCCTTTAGTTGTGAGGACAGGTGGCCTCTCATGTTGTATGGGAACCTGCCAGATTAGAGGAGAAGCGAACTTTTGCCCTGTGGGACTGACTGGGCTTAGCCTGAGGGCGTATGTTCACACCTCCACCCATGGCATGGCACCAAAGCCTGGCAGTGTATGTGAAAGGAGCCTGGTCTTTAGCTGAGAGGGAATGTGAATGGCAGGAGGGCTTCAATGGAAGCGCTTCTCTTCACAGCTTGCCACGGGCTTCTAGGTTAGGGAGCTGGAGCCGTTTTCCTCCTGAACCCAGACGGCTTGTCCCCAGTTCCTGGACTCAGAGGCCATTATGCTATATTCCTTGGGCTTGGCACCTTCTAGCCAGGAAGGTAGAAGAGGTCCCTGCTTAACCCCATTCATTTCAGTAACATATGTATATGCTGTTTATCTGGCTCTGGGTGGGGAGGCAAAATGAGCACATAAAGTACAGGGCTAGCAGAGCATCTCCCCTGGGCTTCTTGCAAGCTTGGATGGTGCAGAGCAGGCCACTGGAGGCGCCTGGCCCATTCTCCAAAGCCGCGTGTGGCCTCTCTCGGGGCTTCTGATTGCTGGTCAGCAGCTCTTGCCTTCTCTGCTTAGGTGCTCTGAGCAAAGTGAGGAGCAGTGGTTGGGAAATGGGGTGGTTTGTAGGCTCGTGAGTGTGGTGGAAAGGAGCAAGCTTGAGATGGGGGCTGGGGCAGAGAAAAGGCTTGAGGTCCCACACGTGACCTGAGAAATGCTGACGTCCAAGGAAACTTGTGTGTCCTTTCCTTCTGGCAGCCTAGGAGGCCTCTGCACAGAAGGTGGCACCAAGTCCAGCCTGAACTCAAGGCTGGGGGATTTTTCAACTCCAGCCCCCTCTCTCCAGCCAACCACTGTCTTCTTTGTAATACAAGTGCCTCACGCTGGAGTCGGGGAAGGGACAGGGTCAGTGTATTGGATGTGGGTGGAAACTACATCAGCCCAAGGTGTAATTATGACTTCTGTTGAGTACTTGACCCTAAATATATCACACAAAGGGACACAACTAGTAATATAATAAAGTTTTATGTTTAGAAGTTCACATCCCACGTGTTTCTGGCTTTCTACCCGGAAGGTGTTGGCTCTGGGAGTATCTGGCTGGCTGTGCCCAAAGTACCCACCTCCTTCTTGTGCATCCAGGCTTTCTTCTCATAGCTTTTTTTTTTTTTTTTTTTTTTTGCCTTATTGGGTATTGGGGATGGAACCCTCCAAGGCTGTGGAAATGCTAGAGCTTCAGCCCTTCCCTTATACCTGTTCTCAGGTAAATGATAGGTTCTGGTCCTAATATGAATTGCTGAATTATTATGGTGGTAATCTAACATGGCTGAAGCCCTTAAAATAACAGCTTATCTCCCCAGAGACCACTTCCTCCTTCCCCACTCTGGCCCTGGATACAATTTCCTGTCACCTTTCCTGTGCACACAAGAGAAACCCCAATTGGCTCCTTACATGTAATTAAAATTGCTCCTCAAACTCCACCCCTAACAGAAGTCCACAAAAGTCTCAGCTCAGAGGATGTGGCCCATCTGCCTCCTATCCACTCTGTGTCTTTGGAGTTAATAAAGGCTTCTTCTAGCTTTCCTATCTCTTTACTGTGCTGCTGAAAATCCTAACAGTAACTTCAATTATTTGTAGCATTTCTCAGTAATGGATGCACCAAGATGCTGAGGGCTGACACTTGGCTGGGGGAAAGGGGAGGTGGAACCTGCAGTCCTAGATTCAGAGATGACCTCACAAGAGCCACAGTGTTTGACCACTCTTGTGTTGTGGACCCTCCACAAAAGTGCAGGAGAGCTAGTCACTCTCTTCCCTATAAAGCTGCATAGACAGCTAGCGGTAGGTGCATGTCCCTTCAGTCCCAGTGACAGGAGCTCAGGCAAGAGGATTACACATCAGGCCAGAAGGGCGAGTTACAGAGATCTGTCTGAAAATTTTTTAAAAAGGCTGGGCATGTAGCTCAATGCGAAGGCCCTGGGTTCAATCCCTATTTCAGGAGGGGAGGGGAGCTATATGTATACCTATAATGTTGCCAGTGGAGGTGGAGTGAGACCAGAAGTTCAGAACGTCAGAAATCACTAGTCTAGTCATTTACAAATGAGGAAAAAAAGGCTCGGAGAGGCCGAGCCATTTGGACTCAGCTGTGTTTTTGCCTCCAGACCCTGAACGCTGCCTTTGATTCTCTCTGACTCGTTTCAAGGCTAAATGGAACCCCACCCTGCTGGCCAGTAGCTCTGAGGGCTTGGTCGCTAGGCCCAGCCTAAGCTTGTTGGACTTATGCCTGCAGTTGCCCCACCATACAGCCAGGAACACTGCTCTTGTGAGAGGGAGCAGGAATGAGTAACCGGTGCCACCCACTGCTCCTCCCCTCCCCAGGGACTCAGAAACGCAAATCTGTTTCCTTCCTACTCAATAACTTTATTTGCTTAGGGCTGGTTCGCATGAGAGGGCCAGGAGCTGGCAGCAGCCAGAGCTTCAGGCGCCCTCTGGTGGTGTCAGAGGCAAGGACCAAATTTGGCCAAACTCGAGAGTTCACAGTCGACACGCAGTCTAGGGGAGGTACAAGTGCTCCTCAGGTCTGCACCCCTGGCCCAACTTTCGTGGATGGGGCATGTTGGGAGGTGGCCCTGAACCTCTGGCTCTCATACTCGCCCGTGTTAGACGCCCGCATGTTCTGCCGAGCCTTCATCTGCTTCAAACGGTCCTTGTCCACTTCCCGCTTGGTGAGGATGAAGAGGAGGATACCACAGGGGAAGCCGAAGGCCCTAGGGGTGGGAGATGTGCATGGGCAAGGGCAGGGCTAGAGCCAGAGGAGCTGGGGGCGGGGCGGGGCGGGGCGGGAATCACTTCAGCTTTGCCGATTGTGCAGATGTTGGGACACTTCTTACCCACTAGTCCTCCATGCTAGCATGGATCTAGGCAAAACAAGTCCTGCTAAAGGACCAGTAACAGCTCTCCACACCTTTCTGGCTATGTTCAAACTCTTAGGCATGGTCCAAAAGGCCCAGTGAAGCCTGGATAAGATTCTCTACACAGGGGCTGGGGAGATAGCTCCGTGGCACAGGTGCCTGCCTGGCAACTGCAAGGTGGTGAGTTTGAACCCCAGTCCCGCAAAAAAAAAAAAAAAAAAAAAAAAGATTCTCTAGACAGACCAATCTCTTCTCTGAGTCTCAGCCAAAGTCTGCCTACTTAATTGTTCCATATCTCCTCCAGATTCTACCCCACCCCACTGTTCCTCTTTCTAGGGATTCCATCCTTTTCAGCATGCTAATCATGTGTTTCACTGCTGGGCTACATCCTCAACCCACTTCCCCCTTCTCTCTTTGAGAAAAGGCCATGCTGTGTAGCCTTGAATTCATGATCCTCTTGCCTCAGCCTCTGGATTGCTGGGATTATAGGCATGCACACCTGTGTCTGTCTTTTTCCTGTTAATCTGCTATCTGTTAGTGGGGGTAGCCCTGGTGTGGCAGAAGAAGCACAGAATCAGAAGACCTACTGTGAATTTCACTTGAGTCTCCCTTCCCTTTGTGAAATGAAGGTATAGTATTTGTCTCAAAAAGTCTAAAATATTACTGTACATGGTAAAGTACCACCTCCTTTTCCTTTAATGTTGGTCAATAATATGTATTAAGGCCAGAACCAGAGCCAAATAACAATATATAAAACAATTTCTAGCTCCATACAACTAATATAACCTCACAGGATCTCAATTAATTAACTGCTGGGACCTGGGCCTCACCCCAAGCTCCCAAAAGGGGAGATGAAGCCAGGGATCAGCTTACCAAAAAGAAAACCCAGTGTCTCAATTCCACATATTTTCTGACCTCCTATTTCCCTCCTGAGATTTCATTCCTTGAACCCAGCAATACGGTTGCCATAACCTTGGATTCAGTTCACCACACGAAACTTGGAGAAGTTTAAGAGTCCTGCCCAACTGTGGGTGTACCCATGTTGATGGGAAAAAAGGGACAGTTAAAACTCACCAGGCTAGTCCCACAGCTTTCATGGGGTTCCGTCCCCTCTTTCTAGGGATGTACTCCAGCTCAGGGGATAGGGGCTCGGGTTCCTCCTTGCTCTCTGAAGAGCTGTGGCTCTGCAGTGCTCGGGTCCTGTTCTGAGAAGCCTTGTTGGCTGTAGCTCCTGAGAGGATCCCTGTAGATGGAGGTAAGAAGGTCAATACTGGGGCTGAGAAAGTCAGTAGGTCGTGGGTAAGAGCTGGGGAGGAGCTGCTGCGATCTAAGGAAGGGGAATCACTGCAGTTTGGAGTAACAAGTGCTAGGGAAAATCCATAGGGAAATGGGAAAATCGCCATCGAGGTGGCGCGTCACTGCGGGCTCATCACCCTAGTTCCAGGGGAGCGAGCTTCGTCGTCGTTCGTTTCAGACGACAGCATGGAAAGGACTGCAGAGGAATTCACACGAGACGTACGAAGGAAACACTGGGACGATCTTAAAACTGCAGAATTTTGGCACGGGAAGGGAGCTTAAAGGGAGTCTACTCCATCCCTTTTTGTTATAGAAGAGGAAACTGAAGCACTGATAGACGAACTGCTTCGCCCAAGGTCAAACTGCTAATTACCCAGGGCTAGAACCCAAGCAAGCCTCCGGAAGCCAAGGGCTCTTCCCTCTGCACTGCGGTGAGTGTGAAACACCTGGAGCGCGGGAGTCTAACGACTGTCTCAGGGCTCTGACTTGCTACAAGACCCCAGGAGTGTGGTGTAAGCCGAAGGCATAGGAATGGACTGGTGACCTCTACAGAGCATCTTTCACCCCCAGACTCTTAAAAAGATTCTGGAGAGTGTGGGGAGGAGCTGGCAGCTCTGACTTCCTGCTATAGCCGGGCAGATATGACAGACAAGGGGTCTCCTGCAACTGTGCCCTCCCAGGGGTCCCTCTCCTTACCCCGGAGGACGCGGGCATTTCTCGCCCCCCGGCCCTTCAGCGCCGTAGCAGCTACCACCGCCGCCATGATCAGATCCCGCCCCTCTTCAGCGCGTTCCCCGCCGGGAATTGTAGTTTGCGTAAGGGGCCTCCCCCGCTCCTTCTGTCCTGCCCACAGACCAGAAACTACATCTCCCAGAAGCCTACGGGATTGGACCCCGGAGAACTACCCTTCCCAGGAGAGCCTGGAGGCGCGCACGCTCGCTTGTTTCTCTCCTGTTAGGGGCGGAGTCATCCCGGGCGGAGTTTGGGCTCCCCCTGCCACGCCCCGGTTCCCTCTCCCAACTCGGTCCTGTGATTGGTGGTCTAACCGGACAATCCCCGTTTCCATTGGTCGAGCGGCCATCGTTCTTCCTGCCGGGCAGTCGCCTACGCCTACTTCCTCCCAGGAGGAGGGGCTCCGGTTCCGCGTCGTCGCGCTGCGCTGACTCTGGGAGGCGTTTGGGCCCAGAGAAGTGGATCGGCCTCTTGCGCCGCATGGAGTCCGAATCGGACAGCGGGGCCGCTGCTGACACCCCTCCGCTGGAGACCCTAAGCTTCCATGGTGATGAAGAGATTATCGAGGTGGTAGAACTGGATCCTGGCCCGCCAGACCCTGGTGAGAACAGCCGCTGCTCAGGCCATGGGACAGGAGGCGCTCACCCCTGGCCTCTGACCCCTGCATCTCCCCCATCCCAACTACACCCCACGGTCACGCCTGCCGGCATCCCTCCCCTGCCCCCAGCCCACCCCCACATTAGTTCTCAGGCCCAGCGGGATGGGGGTTCTCTGACGCCTCCCCTGGCCCTTCCCCTCACACACCCCCTTCCCATCATGCCCTCCGTCTTCCCTTCCTGCACGGTGGCCGGCCAACCCCAGGTCTTCAGATCTCGCCTCCCATCTCCCCCCATGTATCCCCCTCCTTTCTTTCGCGTTCCTGTTACTCCGCATTCGTCCGACCCCACCTCAGGCTCTGGCCACATGACCCCCCTCCCTCCAGCCTTGGTCCCCATAGGCTTCTCCTCGACCCTGTTATGCCTCTCCACCATTTAACACCTTCTTCAAAGCAGATGATCTGGCCCAGGAGATGGAAGATGTGGACTTTGAGGAAGAGGAAGAAGAGGAAGAGGGCAATGAGGAGGGTTGGGTTCTGGAACCCCAGGAAGGGGTGGTCGGCAGTATGGAGGGGCCCGATGACAGCGAGGTCACCTTTGCATTGCACTCAGGTAGGCTTCTGAGGTGAACTCGGGCCAGGTGGGCGTTTGTGCCCAGCATCTAATGAGAGGTGGGAAAGCTGCTGGCCTTGTCCTGCAACAGCTCACAGTGTGCTTGGATGGTACTGGAGTCATTTGAGACTCAGTTCCAATTCCACCTTTGCTGTTTATCGCTTTACTACCTTTATAAACCATTCTTGGTCTTGGTTTTCTTTTGAAAAAAATTATCTTTGATGAAAGTGAAAGTCAACTGAAGGGAAGTTAGAGGTGATTTATAGTTTTTTGTTTTATTTTGGTTAAAGTTGTTTTTTGGCCAGGCATGATGACACATGCCTGTCAGAGCCAGGCTGAGGCAAGATTGAAAGTTTGAGTCTAGCCTGTGCAACTTGAGATCCTGTCTCAAGATAAAATTTAAGAATAGGCTGGGATATAGCTCACTGTGAAGGCCCTGGGTTCAATCTACAAAACCAAAACCAAAATCTAGTACTTATGTATACATTTTGAGTATCTTTTATGTAATCTCACCAGAAGCTCTGAGTAAGAAGCCATTAACATGTGTTGTCCTTGCTCTGTGGGTCCACCCTGGTGGCATCCCCTAGTGACAACTGTAAGTCCTGCACAAGTGCCCATCTCTTACAGATGAAAGAGATGGGCTTCCTGAAGGTCCTGCAAGGACAAAACTGGTGGGTGCCCCATCTCCTCACCCTTGTAATATCTTATATCTTGGGACAGCATCTGTGTTTTGTGTGAGCCTGGACCCCAAGACCAACACCTTGGCAGTAACAGGGGGTGAAGATGACAAAGCCTTTGTGTGGAGGCTCAGTGATGGGGAGCTGCTCTTTGAGTGTGCGGGTGAGTGGGGTCTGGGTGGAGGTTTTATGTAGCTTTGGAGATCGGGGGTGGTAGCTTGAAGTGGTTGAGTACCTTTCTGACTTCTGCTTAGTGCCAGTTCTGGCATGGGCCCCTGAAACACAAAGAGTAATAACATAAGTTTTTTTAGTCACAGGGGTGGGCATGTTGGCCAAGGGAATCTAGGAAAGAGTTGAGAGGCGCTGACACTGGTAGAGGGGTAAGTGGGCAGAGGGAATGGTGTGGGCTTTCAGGCAGAGATATGGGGGCACAGAATGGATGAGCCATAGGAGGCTGGGCTTGCTTGAGCGGGGGCTGGCAGGCTCTTGGGGAGATGTGTAGCTCTTGTTGGATCCTGGAGCTGTGGAGAATTTGGTCACCTGTTCTGCTGGGACCCACCTGCTTTTTTTTTTTTCTAGGTGAAAAATCTTACAGTCACCATTACAACCTTCCATGGGCCCAGGTACCTAGGCTGGGTCACAAGTCCCCAAGCGCTAGGTAGCTTATTGTTTTCTTCTTTTGTCTACTTTTCTTCATAGGCCATAAAGACTCTGTAACTTGTGCTGGTTTCAGCCATGATTCTGCCCTGGTGGCCACGGGGGACATGAGTGGTCTCTTGAAAGTGTGGCAGGTGGACACCAAGGAGGAAGTCTGGTCCTTTGAAGCAGGAGACCTGGAGGTGAGGTCCTCAGTGGAATTCAACTCTGTGGGACCTTGGGGAGGGATGAGAGGGCCCCAGTCCCACATCCACTGTACCAGTGTACCTCAACATACAACATTGTCTCCACCTGTCAGCTGGAATGTTCCTGCTGACCCCAGAGATAAGGGAACCTTTGGAGGGTTATGGAGAGGCTACCTGATGGGACAGGTGACGTCCTCCCTTCCTATCCTTCCTCTCTGTCCAGTGGATGGAGTGGCACCCTCGTGCACCTGTCCTACTGGCGGGCACAGCCGATGGCAACACCTGGATGTGGAAGATCCCAAATGGTGACTGCAAGACATTCCAGGGCCCCAACTGCCCAGCCACCTGTGGCCGTGTCCTCCCTGATGGTGAGAACAGTTGTTGAGTGTCCCTTCCTGGTACAGAAGTAGACCAGGGTTATATACTTTCCTGAGCTTCTGCTGGGATCTGGCTGGCAGACTTAGCCTGCTTTGGGGGTCAAAGCCAGCAGCGGTGAGCTGGGTTTCCCTATGGTTCCTGGGACATTGTCTAGCCTTACTCCTCTCCCTCCCCCAGTGCCTTTGCTTGGTGTCTGATTTGCTTTTTGTCTTCTCTTCACTGCTGCCTCTGGCCCTGTAGGGAAGAGAGCTGTGGTAGGCTACGAAGATGGCACTATCAGAATTTGGGATCTAAAGCAAGGAAACCCCATCCATGTACTGAAAGGTATCAGAGGCTGGAATTTGTGGAAGAGGTCTGAGAGCCAGGAGCAGGATTCATTGTCTGATATATTCCTCTGCTCCATCCCAGGAACTGAGGGTCACCAAGGCCCTCTGACCTGTGTTGCTACCAACCAGGATGGTAGCCTGATCCTTACTGGCTCTGTGGATTGCCAGGCCAAACTGGTCAGTGCCACTACTGGCAAGGTGAGTAGACCTGGAACCCACAGGGGGTGAGTCTTCTGTCCTGTCCTTTTCGTTCCTGCCATGTTCCTCTCTGCTGGGGCACTGAAAGTCGGCCTTGTTCATTGTCTCCTCTTGCTGACAGGTGGTGGGTGTTTTTAGACCAGAGACCGTGGCCTCCCAGCCCAACCTGGGAGAAGGGGAGGAGAGCGAGTCCAACTCAGTGGAGTCCTTGGGCTTTTGCAGTGTGTGAGTGTGAACGGGCCTGGGCCTGGAGACTAGAGGGACTGGGAGAGGGAGGCTTGTGGGAGGCCCTGGACTGGGAGACCAGAGGAGGGTAGGTACACGTGTCCAGGGTCTCAGGAGCTGTCCTGGTGCTTCCCGCTGCTCAGGATGCCTCTGGCGGCTGTTGGCTACCTGGATGGAACGTTGGCCATCTATGACCTGTCCACGCAGACCCTTAGGCACCAGTGTCAGCACCAGGTAGGGGCTGTGCTTGGGGCCACACGGAAGCCCAGGCCTGCGGAACTATCTGCCTCAGACCTGCTCCTACTTGATCCTCTCTGAAAGTTGGGAGCAGATGTCTGTCCTCTCCCATCCCTGACCTGTACTGTCTCTGTCACACCTGGGCAGTCGGGCATCGTGCAGCTGCTGTGGGAGGCTGGCACTGCTGTGGTTTATACATGCAGCCTGGACGGCATCGTGCGCCTCTGGGATGCCCGGACTGGCCGCCTGCTCACTGACTACCGTGGCCACACTGCCGAGATCTTGGACTTTGCCCTCAGCAAGTAAGTGAAGTGGGGAGGGCTGGGATTTTGTGTATTTGGAAAGTATAGAGTATGGGTCTCCCATCAGCCATGGGGTGGCAGACTGCTCCCCTGATCCCCTCAGCTGCCGTGCCGTGGGCTTTGTCTTCCTGTGATAGCCTTGCTAGATGCACAGCTTGGCACTGGGAGCCTAGGGTGGCGGGTGTGCTGGAGAAGCCCACCTTAGGGCGCTGGGATAGTGGGCTTGGGTCTCTGTCCCAGGCTCCTCACTCCCTTTAACCTTGTGCTTTCTGTCCATAGAGATGCCTCTCTTGTGGTGACCACCTCAGGTGACCACAAAGCGAAAGTATTTTGTGTCCAGAGACCCGACCGTTAATGGCTGCAGCCTCTGGCTTGGTGTCTGGTGTTGAGGGGGATGAAGGGAGAACCCTGTCCCTCCCACCAGCCGAGGCACAGGGTACAGAGGAAAGAGGAGGGGAGGGGATTTGGACTACTTTCCCACCTCTCACTTGCCCCTCTGTCCTTTTCTCCTCCTGAGACCCACCCTCGGGCCCTCCCTTCCCCTCGCCCAGCCCAGGGGCACTTGGAGGGAGGGCAACTCTTCTCTTTCACTTGCTGGTGTGAGCCATGGGGTAAATATTTGTATGTGGGGAGTAGGTCTTTGAGGTTCCCGTTCTTTCCCTTCCCAAGTCCCTGGGGAGGGAAAGGAGGAAGAGATACTAGTTACAGATTTTAAAAATGTAAATAAAATATACTTCCCAGAGGCAGTGTCTGTGTGCATTTGTGGTGACTGGAGAGAACTAGGAGGCTACGTGGGGTGAGGCTCCCTCCTCTCTGGGTGGTCTGTTCACATGTTGCTTGCTTGTTTGGAGGTGGAAACCCCCTCCCTGCACAGGTCCATCTTAAAAGTTCTCTCTGGGGTTCTTCCACCTATTTTCCTTCCTGAGATATAATAGAGATAACCTTTAAAGACCCAGAGAAGTTTTATTCCTCTTAGGTGGGCTTCACAACGGGTGGAGTCTGATCTGAGAGGTGAGGACCTGGGAAAGGCGCTGAGATGGACAGATCTAGGAGTCAGCAGCACCCCCTCCACTAGGTCAGGTCCAGATCTGCACTGCTTTGGCTGCTGGTGTGGTAGGCAGGGCTGGGGCCAGGACTGTCCCTTGAGGCTCTTCCACGCAGCACCCGTAGCCATCTTCGGGCAGCTGCCCTCCAGGGGGCTGTATAGCGATGGTCACCTAGGCCCATGGCCACAGGCACAGCTGCTGCACTGGCACAGCCCAGTGAGATAAAGGACAACAGAGTTCCAGCCCCCAGGGGCGGGCGCCTCTCATAGGCCTGGAGTGACAGGAGCAAGGTTGCCACATAAGGCCCCCAGCACAGCCCGAAGAGTAGTGTGGCCCCAGCCTGGGCCCTGGCCTGCCTCCAGGTAAGGGTCCGGGCCAGGGCGGAGGGCGCATCGCGACACACTGCCCGCTCAAGTCGGCGGATGTCCTGCAGCTGGCGGTGGGCAGTGGCTAGCACTCGGATGGAGAGTAGGGCGGCAGCCCCCACTGCAGGGAGCAGGAGCCCATAGACTTCGAGGTAGAGGTAGGGGCCTGGGAAGATAGTCTGGGAGCTGCAGTTGGCACCAGGGCTCCAGTGGTTCCAACCCAGTGCAGGCAGGCTGGCAAAGAGCAGGGGACTCGCCCAGGTGAGGAGCAGGGCCAGCCGCGTGTTCCCCTGGGGCCGCAGTGGCCGCAGCACTGTCGCGTAGCGTTCTCCGTGCACCAGCAGCAGGTTGGCGAGCAGAGAGAGGAAGGAGAAGTTGGGGGTCAAGTAGAGGAGGAGGCAGGACCAGTAGCTCCAGCGTTTCCAGCTCCACAGCTTTGGTAGTACAGGCAGTGCCAGCCCTGTGAGCAGCCCGGCCAGCAGCAGGCTCAGGAAGAAGCAGCCGGCAGGTGGGCTGCGCAGGCGGCGGTCCCAGGCGATGCCCAGGCCCAGGAGAAGGTTGGCGGCAACAATGAGGCTGCCCAGGGCCAGGGAGAGCCCTCGAGCTCCCTTGGGAATGGGGCCAGGCACCTCCCCTGTGCTGTTGGGTGTCATCGTGGGCCTTGGGACGCGAGATCGTGGGAGTGGCAGCTGGCATGCCTGGATAGAGGTTGGGCAGTTAGGATGAGCTGTGCATTAATTGGAGGTGGCAGACTGTGTTGCCACAGCCTGTGGCAACACAAACTAGCCACTAGTTGCCAATTAAAAGTTCTTACTTCTGGTTACTTTTGGAAAAGCAGGTCTGGGAACACAGACACCCTGTATGGGAGCTGAGCAGTGCCTGCCTTTGGACCCTTCACAGCCCTTGGGGGGCAGCAGCTCCCCGTTGTGTCCCCTGCTTGCCTCTGGGCAGCTATGCCTGCCTCTGTTTAGAGTGATAGGCAGGCCCACCCACAGAGGCCTCTGAATGAGCCAAGGAGAGGATGGGGTCTGGTTGGTCTCCCCGCCAGCATGGCACAAAGGCTCCTGTGAGCCAAATCGAAGGCACAAGTGGGGTGCCCTATCCTTGCACCCTGCCCCTCTCAGTGTCACAGCTCAGTGAGCAGCCTCTGGGTAGGACTTCCAGCCCATAAACTTGACTCGTCCATTCCACACTAGCAATAAGCCCTTCCTGGGAGCTGGAAGGAAGGGGTGGTGATGGGGTGCTTGGCAGGGAAAGTGGGGGTGCCGGCTGCCAGAAGACCCCCAAGCCTCCCTGCAGCCCTGTGTTTCTGATCTGTCCCAACACTTTCTGTGCTAGGCTCCCTGTTCCAGCTCTTAGTTGCACAGCCACATGTGGGGGCAAGGGGAGGGGTCCCGGTCCTGCCACCGGAGCTCCTGTCTCTGTCAACAGGGGAACAGCTGCAGTTGCTAGGATTGGAGTCAATAAGGAAGGGGTTCCTTCTTCCTCCACTTCCCCCAGGTTGGGATCAGAGGATCAGCCTCAGGGCCACCTGGGATAGAGGGAGATGCTCCCCTCCCTGCAGCCTGGCCCTCCACTGTGCCCCTTTCCCCTCCCCTCAGCCAGTCCCCTCTTCCTTAGTCTCCTTCCTGCCTGAAACCCAGGACATCTTACTCTCCAGAGCCTCCCACCCCCCAGTTTCTGTTCCCTTTCCTCCCCGCGCCATCAACTTTATTAAACCTCATGAGACTGGTGTTACCCCAAACTTGGTCTGAGATGGACTCCCAGGGCTCCCTTGCTCAAGAGAGCCCTGGGCTCCCCCAGCAAGAAGGATCAGCTCCTACATGTGATGACACAGTGAGGTGTGAGCCATTTTACACACTGGAGGGCCTAGTGGCTTGGGTCAGTACTGGCCTCTTCAGGATCTGGGTGGGATGGGGTGGGGAGGAGCAGGGTCAGGGAATAGCTACTTACATGGCTGTGGTAGACAGGTGTCCTTTGCCACCCAGGGGTTGTGCAGCTTCCAGCCCTGCAGTGCTTCAGACCATGTCTGGTGTCCCGGCCAGAGAGTGCCTCCACGGGACAGCAGAGCCCAGGCTGGCCAGTCCTGCTCTGCCTGAGCCTGGGTTCCGGGAGAGACAGAGCTGCTGCTGCCGGCCCAGCTCAGCCTTGGTCCCGCCCCCAGGGGGTGGGGCTTGCACATCGGTGCTGCAGCTACAGCTACTGAGAGGCCACCCCTCCTGGCCCCCCGTTGTCTCCCTGTCCTATACTAGTGACCCCTCCTCAGCCATCAGCCCAGCCAAGCCACCTAGATAGTAGGTTCCTGTCCTAGGTGGCAGCCTTCCCATCTAGAAACACTCTTGTCTGCTGCCACTGCACAGCTCATCTTGGACATGCATTCCAGTTAATGAATAATAATGATCGACTGCGCCTCCCCACCTCTTGTCTCAGCTAATACATCTCCATTTTATGAGCCTTTTAAACCCAGAGTGGCCAGGATGGCACAGCCAGCTTGGTGTTCTGCCAGTGCACCACAAGGTAGTGTGTGCTTGTTTGAGATATTAGCATTGACTGGGTGCCTGGTCTCCACTATTCCTCTCCATCTTTTAGCTTTTAAAGCCAGCCTTGCCTTCCAAAATCTGGGGTTGTCTGGCACTTTTCTGGATTGTGTTCTGAGTCAAGTCCTGGGCTATGTATGCGGTACAAATACAAATGGCTCTGACAAAATGTGACTATGCAAGCTGCTGCTCTTGTCTATTTTCCCCCTTTTAAGTGCGAACAAGAGACACAAACTCTTGGGAATATTGTGGGAGCTACCATGGAGTAACACAGGTGACCACCTACATACCAGTGTGTGATACTCGATTTGAGAGTCATCTCACCAAGCGACACCCCTTTCCTCCCTCTGTGATGATTAAGAGGCTCGTGCCAGTGTGGGAATGAGAGCTGCAATCCTTATCACAATCTTTGTTTTACAGCTATGTGAACCTGGAAATTTTTAGACTACACTTGCCTTAGTTTCCTCACCTCAAAGCCAAAGCTGGGCTCTACCGTACTCGGCTCTTGTGTGACTGACACAGTGGAGGGGACTGGCACTTGCACACAGGCACTTAGAGTCAGCTATTGTTGCCATCACTAACACTCTAGGATTTCTGTCCTCTATACATGCCCCCTCTTCACAAGAACTCTGCTGAGAAAGGTGCATAGGGAGCCTGTGAAAAGCAAGGCAGTGGCGGGAAACCCACAAAGACAAGTTCAAGATACAGAAACCAAAAGGTGTGGTGGCCTGGTTTCCACCGATGTCAAGAATAACTTTGGGGTGAAGGGAACAGGAAGTCAGACACACAAGGCCGAAATGGCAAAGAGCAGCCAAAATGCACGTACGAAAGCTGGCGGTGAGACCTGAGGAACAACCTTCCCACCGCAGAGCAGAACCAAGGGACATGCGTGCCCTCAGGGACACCTTCAGGGGTCTTGAGGAGGTGGACCTTCATTAGGTCAACCTCAAACCCACCCATTTCTAGGGAAATGGCCCTGGGCCCTCAGACCTGGGCCATCTTGCCTGGCTGGGCAGAAGTCAGTGGCTCTGAGCAAGGTGTGGTGGCACACATGTAATCCCAGCTACCCAGGAGGTTGAGGCAGGAGGGTTATAAGTTCAAGGCCAGTCTGGACAACTTGGCTACACCTCAGTTCAAAATAAAAACCAAAAATGGCTCTGGGATACATGTAGCTCAGTTACAGAGCTCTGAGTTGTCTTAAATACTGCCAAAAAAAAAAAAAAAAAAAAAAAAAAAAAAAATCTCTGGGAAAGTTCAACTTGGGGTCTGGACAGAAGTGGGTGCAGGACCCCTCAGACACGACTGCCAAGAATAAACAAACTGCCTTCTGTTCCCAGCTCTGGCCTCCTCCCCAAGGGATGGAGGATGTCTGTGTTTTCTCGCTGCTGCTGTCTAAACACTGTGTGCGGCACTGGCATGACACGGCAAGGCGGAGGACTCTACGGGTGGGAGTGAGGGAGCCTGGGTTTTATCCCTGAGCAGCCCTGCTTCCTGTCTGCATTTGCCCTTCACCCGGAGGGATCCAGTACAAATTCCCAGACACTATCTGGCTGGCTGTGTCCTGGCCCTGCTCTCCCTCTTGACGTAGAGCATGTGTTGTGGTGACCAATCCAGACACTGGCCCCTTGGTGACTGTCATTTTTGTGGCTATGTGTGCTTCTCTGCTAGCTCTCAAAATCAACTAGGTGGGTGAGCATCACTCACTCTCCACAAATGCAAGAAGAGGCAGGACTTCCTGGATCCCGGTGGCTTCCCTGGCTGCTGGCTCTTTTCATCCACAGGCAAGTGTGGGTGAGTCCCTTAGATCTATGACCCAGAGAATGGCCAGGATCCTGGCTCTTCAGTCAGCTGTTTGGTTAGAAGAGACGCTGTCTTTGTTAGGCCCAAACAGCCAGGCTAGACCAAAGGTGGTAGACCTCAGGTTTGGTTTCTAGCATAGCTCAAGAGAGGGTATCAGGCCACATGTGGTCTGGCAGGCTGGGTCAGATGCTGGCTCCAAGAGCCACAGAAATTGTAGCTTTTGGTAACCCCCAGAAAGGGGCAGCACTGCCTCAACTGAAATTTGCCACCAGAGGTGACCCAGCTAGAGCACATGGAAGCAGGCACTGGATCAAGAGTACAATGAGGATAGATCCTCTAATGAAGGCAACTGCCACGTTATCAGCTTTGCCAAGAAGCCTGATGCAGCAGCTGGGCTGTTTCCTTTCCTGGTTACACTCGCTTTCACTTCCTGTTGTAATCTCTTTCCTTTGTAGCCAAGCTCCTTGTTTGTAGCTTGCCCAGGTCCTACTTCACCCGGATACAGATTCCCAACCTCCATGTCAGCTCCATCCCCACCCTCTGCAATAAGGGCCATTGAAGCAGGGAAAGTTCAACCACCTCAGAGAAGGCCTGGAAAACGCAAGACAGAATGAGGCCTGCTTACGGTAGACGTCGCTCCTCCGCCAGTCTAGCCACTTCTAGCCCCTTCAGTGTCTAAAGGGAACTAAGGTTTATTTAATGGCACTAGAAGTTACAATGATAGATCTGGAGGGTACAGCTCAATGGTAAAAGCACTTGCATGGCTGATGCCTAAGATGTGACAAGTGTTTTACTCCTGTAAAAAGTTTCTGGGGTATAGTAGTTCAATAAAAGTAGGAAATTTTCTGTCACTTCTCTTAGACTGTAGAAGCAAACTACAGTTTCTCCCCAAAACCTTGCTATATACTTGCATGGCTCCAGTGTAAACACACCTAGAGCTCCCAGATATGGTCCTTCAGATAAGTGATCCAATTATAAAATAGACCACTTTCATCCAGTATGGGTCCCTGGTGTGCCAGACTGTCTCACAAGATGTCCCTCCTCCCACAGTCCTAGGGGACTTCACTTGTGCTCAGGTACAGGACACAGGTTAGAAGGAAGGAAGTGGGTGTGGTGACCCATGCCTGCAATCTTAGCCCTCAGGACTTGAGATAAGAGGATCACTGTGAGTTCAGCCTGGGCTTCACAGCAAATTCAAGACTAGCTTAAACTACACAGCAAGACTCTTATCTCAAAAAACAGAAAAAGGGCTGGGGAGATAGCTCAGTAGAATAAGTGCTTGCCTGGCAAGCACAAGGGCCTGAGTTCAATCCCCAGTTCCGAAAAATAAAACAAACAAGCAGAAAAAGACCCTCAATAAAAGTTTGTATCAGTTTTTTTTTTTTTTTTTTCTTTTCTTTTTTTGAGGGACCAGGGTTTGAACTTATGACCTTGCACTTACCAGACAGGCACTTGTGCCACGGAGCTATCTCCCCAGCCCCTAATATCAGCTTTTTTTTTGGATACTACATAGGCTCTCGCTATGTAGTTCAAGCTAGCCTTGAACTTGGTGATTCTTCTGCCTCATTCTCTTGAGTGTTGGGATTATAGATTTGTACAATGCCTGGTTTTAGCATGGGTTTTTAACACAGAGCTTCCCCCCCCCCCCCCAAGAGTTGGAAAGTCTACTGGGAGAACAAATGGGGGATAGGAATAGCTCCTGAGAGACAGATGGGTTTTTACATGGGTTGCTAATGAGCCCATCTCTCAAAGGGAGCTCTACAGAACAGAACTGTGAGGTGGGTACAATGTGAGTCAAAAATTATAATTAACCATTAAGACTGCAAGTGTGGTCACTTAGATAATATTGATCCAAAGGTAGCAGGGGTGACATCACTGACTACGCTTTAGTCCTGACAAACATCTTCTTAGATTTTCCCACTATAAAAATACTCCCTGGCTTTTCCCTTAACTTCCTATTTTCTATACAATCTATCTTTGAACTCTTAACTCCCACCACTAGCAGGAGAGCAGTGAGCTTGGAATTATCAGAGTAATGTTTTGAGGCTAAGGCCGTGAGGCAAAATTACCCTTGAGAGGCTGAAGCAGGACTGCCCAGAGTTCGAGGGCAGCCTGGGCTACATAGAAGAGTTCAAGGACAGCTTGAACTACATGGCGAGAACTTGTCACAAAGAAACACTCTAGAAACCTCCTTAAACAACTCATGGGGTCCAGCACATATGTCACTATCTCTCAATATACTCATTTATATTTAGCCTGGTTGTCCACCTGCCTGACTGTGGTTCAGAAAGAAGAGTTCACTCACTGATCCCATGTTGGTGTGTGTACTTGAAACACACTCCCAAATCAACACAAAAAGGTGGGACTGACTCAGCTCATGTAGCTGGACTGAACTCAGGGTCCCGTTCTCGCTCCCTCAGTGCTCTGCCACACACTTTCACCTGATTACCAGACAAAGCTGCACAGTGGGAAAAAATGCATAGAAATATGTAAGACAAAGAGACATTACATAAAACTGGTGACATACGATGAGGATGGGCAACCCACACCAATGTCACTTTCCTGGTTGTGACCCTATAATCATCCAAGATGGCACGGAGAATATTAGACGAACTATATATAAAAGGGATTTTCAATTATTCTGACAATGACATGTGACTCTATATCTCAAATCTTTTATTTCAAAATAAATAATTTATGGGCTAGCGAGATGGCTCAGTAGTCTAAAGTGCCTGCCTAGGAAAGTTTAGGCAACCACAGGGACTGCGGCTTGATTCCTGGCACCACATGCTGCACTGGTCTCATGCCCAGGGAAGGCTGAACTGGCCATACACAAATAAATGAGGTTTAATAAAATACAGTAAAATAAAATTTAAAAAATAAAAAATTTAGGAAATAAAAATCACCTTGCCTACACTGTTGAGATAGCTCAGCGGACCAAGTGCCTACTTAGGCAAGTGCAGGAACTGGGGTTCAATCCCTGGCATCATATGCTGCACCGGCCCTACCTGAGCCAGCCACCAAAACTGGCCATGGTGGCACATGCCTATAATCATGTGGGAGGCTGAAAACAGGAGTATCATTACGAGTCTGAGCTGCATAGTGAAATCCTATATCAAATCCATTAAAACAAAAAACAAAAAACAAAAAAAAAACCACTTTGCCCAGAATGGGGAGGAAAAATTAAGCAGAAAGGTAGAAATTATTAGGCCAGCCCTCAGACCATTTCAGATGCCCCCCACATTCTCCAGGTAATTCCTTGATAAGTTTTTAGAATACATTTCATTTTAGGCATTGTGTCCTGCGAAGAAACAGTGTACTACTTGTGGGGCAGGTACCTCCAAGGGCAGCTTTGCAGATGGCCAATCTTTTGGGAGTTGCATGAGGAAAGAACTGTGGCCAGTGAGTCTGTGTTAGATCCAAACCTGAATACTCATAAATGCTTTTGAGAATCAAACATTGTGGAATACACTTTGGGAAAGGCTGCACCAAAAGTGACACTCAAAACCCAGAAAACACTTTCATCCGCTAATCACTAACAGAAATTTCTTCAGACAGCAAGGGTGTCTCAGAGACCAAGGTTCTCGGGATACAGGATACATGTCCACATTCAGAGCTCACTGGGGAGCAGGTCCTGCCAGGGGATCCAGGATTCACACTAACAGGTTTCCAGCTGGTCTGCAAGGCTCAGGGAGTGCAGGTCAGCCCTTCTTTCATTTGGACTCAGTCCAGAAACCCAGCAAATTCTCATTTAAGATAGAAAGATTTTCTTTATTAATGACCCCAACCGTATTTCTTTAGATACAGGAGTTCTGAACTCAAATACTCAGGAGAAAACAAGTTAAGATTGCATTATCCTGCAACTCATTACCAGTAACATATTGCAAAGCGAAACAGCTTGGAAAAGAGGGTGAGGGAAGGGGTGTGAGGGAGGGACCGTAAAAGAAAAGGAATTAAGTTGATCAAGTGGAATTCCTTTTTTTTTCTCTTTAATTCTTGGGAACTATGAAGTCCTTGCAAGCACAGCTCGTTTCTGCAGATTATTTTCCAAACGCGTACAAAATGGAACCCAAATGGAGAATCCCTTAGAACCTGGAGAGGTGCAACATGAAGGGCCACGATTATCCAGCAGCAAGCGGTCCAGCCTTCAGTCGCCAGTGCTTCTTTCCCCATTCCCAAGAGTTAGCGGGATGAAAACGTCTTCCCCCTTCAAGAGCAGAGAACGTGAAGGTTAGTTTCTGGCCCATTTTTTGTGAAGGGACACCAAGCTTACCCAGGCAGAGGATGGAAACCACAGGGCATGGCCAAGATCTAACTCTCACCGTTTTCCTTCCCACAGAACACTCTAGGGTATCAGTCCAGCCCATCAGGACATTAATATATCATGCAGATGGCAGGATCCCTAGTCCAACACCTAGACAACTCAGATGGACCTGAATTTCAGACCGAGCTCAACCATGTACCCAACACTGCTCAATCTGACAGCTCAAGTCGTCCTACCCAGCTCATTTCTCTCAGGGCTCCCAGATAGCAATTTCTTAATCTTAAACAAAGGGGTGGAAAAAAAACAAAAAAAGGGACAAGAGGTTCAAAGCAGTTTTTAACACTTTCCAGGTTAAAGACATTTATTTCTGTTACAGCATGGTGACTGCATCCTGGCCAAATGCCAGGCTCCTAAGCTGTGGCATCCTGGCCACTCATTTCCCCAGGACAGTTGTTCCAAAAGACAGAGCCTGTCACTGGCACCTAAGGATGTGAAACAGCAACGCACACCTGAGACCTGACGACTGTGAGAAAGCACTGCAAAACCAAGGCCTCTGAATTGTTCCTAACATGGCCATCTTGCCTACCTCCAAGGGAAACCACATTTATTTGGTTATTGTGTGCCCAAAAAACAGCACAGTATGAAGGATGCTGCTGCTTTCCTTCAGCTGCCCACTCCCACAGACTCTTGCTCTACTGTGTGGGGACCTGGGACTCCTGCTGTGGCCAAGCCACTGAACTCACTAACAGTAGCACAATCAGGGCTTTAGGGTGGATGCAGCTGTTTGCCTCCCTCTTCTCCTTTCTGGGGCCCAATGCTGCCGAAGAGGCCAGAGAACAAAAGGCAAAGCTGCTCCTTCTAAGACCCAGTATGTATCTTTTGAACAATGTAGACATTTCAAGGACTCCTCTCCTCAAGTGAACAGTCTCGCCTTTCTGCCGAGAGCACCTGTTGACCATGGAATAGGATGGCAGTGGCCTGGTGGGCTCTGTCGCCGAGCAGAGAAGCAGGACAGAGAAGGAGTGGTGCAGGGCACCCTGGGACTTCATTCTTTTTTAAGATAGGGTCTTGCCATGCAGTGCAGGATGGCCTGGAGCTCACTTTGGTTTCCTTTTTAAAATTTTTTTGCCGTACCAGGGGATTGAACTCAAGACCCTGTGCTTGCTGGGCATGGAGCTCACTTTGTAACCCAGGCTAGTCTTCAACTCATAACTATTCTCCTACCTCAACCTCCCAAGTACAGGGATTACAAGTGTGCACTACCACACCTGGCCCCTGAGACTACTTCAATGCTCAGCTTCTCTGCATGTCTGTCCTTCTTTCCTTCTCTTCCTTTCTAAGACAGGATCTTACTATGTAATTTAGGTTTGTCTTGAACTCACTATGGAGCCCAGGCTGGCCTCGAACTTGAGGTGATCCCCCTGCATCAGCCTTCCCAATGCTGGGATAATGGGTGTATGCTACCATACCCAGCTTGCCTTTTTTTAAGTGTCTCTTCCACACCTACTTTTTTTGTGAGCTGGGCTGTGTTGCCCAGGCTGGCCTTGAACTCCTAGGTTCAAACAATTCTCCCTTATTAGCCCACTAAGTTGCTAATACTACAAGTACCTGCCACCATGCCTGGCTTCTTGGCTCTGACTGTGAAGTCAAGCTTCTCTTTGGCTGCAGCTACCACTCCCTGCCAGTTTACCCCAGCTCCCCTGAACTGCTTGCAAAGTAGCTGTGGAGTGGAAATGATGCTGCCCCATCACATGGTATCTGGACACCTCTCTAAGCAGAGGAAGGCTGAATCACTATTTTTAGGTTCTGTTTGGCAGCATCTCTGCTTAAAGTCAGGGGCGTTATGTGCTAATGCGCCACATTTCGGTGGCTGAAAACCCTCAGCATTCACCTAGACACCTTTCTCATCCTTTTGGTGGTGAAAGAAGAAACATCACAAGCCAGAAAGAAGGAACCTGAAGTCACCACACCCATCCACCAAAGGTTCTCCAGAGGAAAGGTGTTAGCAATGCAGTCACTGGGAGGGGTGAAGGGTGTCTGGTTTACTCCAAGACTTAACTGGCACTAAGACAGCAGATAAGTTCTGACTGCTTCATCTTAAGAACAAGACTTGCCCAAATGTCACCAGGAAGGAAACCAAGATCTGGTACTTGTCCCAAAGCCTGAAACTGCCTAGGTCCTGCCCACAGTCACACTGTTTATAGTTCCACTCATTATTTCCATCATGATAAATGCAGTCTCCCTCTTTATCCTATTTTCCTGCTGAGAAGCAGACTGGGAGAAGAACACTTAGCAGGGTTCCAGGTCTCTTTACACAGCTCTATGTCCTTAAGCAACTTACTCTATTTCTTCAAGAATACTAGGAGGACAGGATGATCAATTCAAGCCTGAAGAGTAGTTTCCTGATCAGTCTCTTTTTTTTGCTGCCATTCTCATAGCTCACAAAGATGTAGAAATAAAGAAAGCCCACCGGATCCACTGAGAATCTAGACACTGTGAATCCCACGTGCATTCTGGTAGCTCTGGGCTCAGCCCCGCTGGCCTCACGTGCAGAACTCTCCGGACACCTGCAGTGTCAGCCCACCAGCCCCCTCTACATTCTTCTCACGGGGCTCAGGACAGGCTGGTAGTCCTGATCTACTTACGTGATTGTTTTCATTTCTTTCTTCTCGGCATCTGGGCGTGCACGGTTCAGCACCTTGAGGAAGTCAGATGTTTTTGCCCGCATACGTGTGTGGATATAGGCCTGGAAGTAAATATAGTAGGTACTGAAGCAGAGTAGAAAGACAGCTTTGCTTTCCCTAAAAGTCATCGGGACAGTTCACAATAAACCCAGGGGTGGACCCAGGCCAGGCAGGGAAGCATGCAGTGGGGCAACTCCAGACATATACTCACCTCTGCTGCAGGACAGAGATGGTTTTTCTATTTAGGGTGCTAGGGATCAAACTCAGGGCCCTCCATATGCTAGGAAAACTCTACCCTGAGCTACACCCTGGTCAGAGATATCCTGAAACCTGTGGAGTTATCTACTTTAAAGAGTTCTTAAGGATCCTATTAACAGCAGGGACTGAGATGTGACACCCCTTACCTTGGAGCACTTGATGTGGTAGTGCAGGTAGTCCCGGAACGTGTGGATCAGGTTGATGGTGTTGTCTCGGGCACTGGCATTGGTGTGGCGGGGGAACAGCACTGAGGTGGAGGAACAAGCAAGGCATCAGGATATAGCATTAATGTTCAAGGGTGCAGTGCACTCCCATTTCTGATTCAGTAAACCCAACCTTTGTCACAGTATAGCCAGGTATACTGTTGACACCAACAGTACACAGATGTTTATGACTTAGAAGTAAGGCATGATTCTGGGTCCTTATTTCAGGTCAGGATTCTGTGCCCAGCAAGCTGAAATCTCTTTTCTGTCTTTTCCACACTTGCCTGCTCCTGATCCTGTGGCTCAGTGGACTGCAGGGTGACATTAACTGGCTGTCCAGGAAAGAAATTAGGCTTAGGGCTGTGTGTAGTGATACATTCCTATACAACCAGCACGTGTGAGTTTGAGGAAGGATTGCTATGAGTTCGAGGCTAGTGTGGGTTACATAGTTCAAGATCAGCCTGGATAATATAAAGAGACTGTCTCTAAAAAAAAAAAAAAAAAGCCAGGCTTAGTTAATAAGCTGCTACCTGGGGTCCTAGGGACTGAAGCACAGTAAACTTTTGGAGAAACTAGGTTCTAGAGGATACCCTACACTCTTACTGTGAAGACACAAACAGCAGGGCATAAGGATCTGAACCCTCCCTGTTTTTTCTTCTGGAGACAGGGTCTTACCATATACGTATACTGACCTTGAACTCACGATGTAGCTAGTCTCAAATCCACCATCTTCCTGCCTCAGCCTCAGAGTGCTGGGATTACAGATGTGTACTACTAGCTCAGCCCTGAGCTCACTTGGTAAGTCAGGCAGGAAGAGCTGCCTTACTTGAGGCTGGGGGCTAGTCACCTGCCGATCTATGTAGCCACCAATCTATTTTGGCAGAGTCACATCTACATCTTGTTTCCTTGAGTCTTTTAAGGTCCGCTCTGTTTTGCACCTACCCTATCACTGATTTCACTACTAGCAAGATCACTAAGCTCTCTGAAGTTTTGTCATAAGGAAAGGGAATGCCCACAAGGAAGAGTGAGAATCCTGGCCTGAAAGTAAACAAACATCATGATAGGAGATGAGAATCTCAAAGAACTACAGTGCATATGACTGTAAGTGTACTATGATTTTATGTGTTAAAGGAAAAAAATGCTTCCAATTAACCTGACATGACATAAATTATAAAATGCAACTCAAGGGGCCGGCGAGATAGCTCAGCGGTCTAAAGCACCTGCTTAGGCAAGCTTAGGCAACTGCAGGGACCACGGTTTGATCCCTGGCACCATAAGCTGTGCCAATCCCACTCCCTAGGCAGGCTGAGCTGGCCATAATATAAATAAAGTTAAAAAAAAATGCAACTCAAGTTCAAGAATAATAATATAAGGGGAAATGGTACAGCTTAGATTTAATAAAACAAGTCACCTTATGCAATACCACTAAGCAGGTGTTCCTTCTGCTCAAAGGTAAATAAAACTTCACAAAATGATATACTTCAGATACAATAGGTGCAGTGTGTGAATGAGCTGTCAGTGGTTACGATCAGCCAGCTCATGAAGCGGAAGCAAATGGAGGGGAGGATTTGAGTTGCTTCTGTAGAAGAGTAAGTGAATCATGCTCAGACTTAGAAGCAAAAAACCAAGAAATGTCAAATGACACAGAGCTCCATCAAGCTGCTTAGCAATGCTGACATGGTCCTATCCCAAAATGTTGTCTTCAGAAGTTACCCTTTTTCCCTTGAGATTTAAGAACAGAAAGAGAAAAGAATCATTACTGTACAAAAATAGCACCTGACTTTCTCTATAATCAGCAGCCAGTGACACCTTCCCACAGCTACCAGGAGTGGCAACCTAAGTTGGTTTGCCTGTTTTCGTTTGCCTTAAAATGTGGACAAGGCATTCTGCCACATGAACTCAGTAAGGCCTCAGGAGGGGCAACTACATCCCGCTCACCAAAGGTGATGTAGCCAATGTTGTCGCCCACAGCGGCATCCGTGTCTTTCAGCTCGAGAGGAGGTTCCCTATGGCTGAAGAGAACCTGGGGGGCTGTGTGGCTGGCTCTGCGTCCTTCTTTGAACTCCTATGAAGACAAAGTAAAATGAGTGTGAGAACCAAATGGGATTTGTCCTACGTGGTGTGACCTGTATTAGCCCTCTGGACCAGAGATGGCCAAAACCAACTGTACCAAATC